>BPLR01012671.1:0-111029 GCA_021605095.1 Caerostris extrusa
GAAACCAGCAGTAGATGACATGCTGTTGGACGTCCACACGCTATCAAAGAAAAAGGTCGCCGGAGACTGTCTCGCATGGTGAAGCAAAACCGGAGCCAGACAGTGGCTCAGCTGACAGCCCAATACAATGCAAGGCCAAGTAGAAAAGTATCGGAGCACACTGTTCAGCGGACACTGTTGGAAATGAGGCTACGCAGCAAACGTCCCACTCGTGTGACTTTGCTGACCAAGCGTCATCGCCAACTGCGCTTGCGCTGGGCCGGGAACATCGTGACTGGTCCATGGATCAGTGGGAAAGAGTAGCCTGGTCAGATGAATCATGGTTTGTCATTCATCACGCCGATGGCCGTGTCAGGACACGCCGCCTTCCAGGCGAACAGTTGCTCCTCAATGTACAGTAGGTCATACACAGGCCGGTGGTGGCGGTATTATGCTTCAGGGGGCGTTCTCTTGGGCGTCTCTGGGACCAGTGGTTGTAGTAGAGCAGACCATGAATGCTACAGGGTAACTGAACATCATTGCGGACCAGTTGCACCCTTACATGGCCTCTGTTTTTCCAGCTAGAAATGGAATGTTCCAACAGGACAATGCCCCTTGTCACAAGGCAAAAATTGTGTTGGAGTGGTTCCAGGAACATGATGCTGAATTCCAGTTAATGTCCTGGCCGCCTAACTCCCCGGATCGCAATACGATAGAACACATTTGGGATGTTCTGTCCATTTGGGAGGGACGGTAGCTCAGAGTTCAAAGACCACTAATTCGCATTATCTCGGATTTGCGTGACCGTTGCTGAAACATCTGGTACAATCTGTCTCCGGCCATCTACCAAGGACTTGTGGCATCCATGCCAAGGCGGGTTGAAGCTGTGTTGCGCCAAAGGTGGGCCAACTCGTTATTGACAGGCGGTCATAATGTTTTGGCTCTTGAGTGTATTTTGAGCAAAAAGCTAAAATAATTTTTGTGTAGAACATTTAAAGTGGTGTATAGACTAAAGCAAGGAAAAAAATTGTAAAGCATACATAATGTACTCATTGACGAAGGAAGACGCCCCATGCTGCGGTTAATAGCTTGTAAAGAACCAAGTTGAGACATTGATCTTGCTTCAACAGGACCAGGTAAATTATTTCGAGATCTGCAGTCTTTAATTCCATTATGATTCATTTTAAATGATGAAAGAGGTAAAGCAGATGATGTTTGAACTGAGAAAGGAGCAAGAGATACATGAGGAAGATCTTGCTTATTACCTCCCACTTTAACAATAGTTATTCCACTTGCAGTTTGATTGACAATTTGTTGTTGTGTTCTTAAAACAAAAAAATAATCATGTTTTATAAATATATGTACAAATAGTTTTTAGACAAATATCAACAAAAATTATTTTTTAAAACTACCACTTCAAGATGTGTAAAAAAAAATTTTCTTTGTGTCACTATATCCTTCTCTCTCTAAAAAAAAAAAAAAAAAAAAAAAAAAAAAAAAAAAAAATATTTACAGCCATTTTTACAAAATTTTCAGGTGTACTTACTGATTAAAAAAATTAGCATTTTAATAATATTCAGCAAAGAATTAATCACATAAAGAGGAAATAAGAATATAACGTTTCTCACATAAGCACAAAATGGATGTTATAATATTATTTTTTATAAAGAAACTATAATTTCACTTTACAGCAAAATTAAATATTTCAGTCAATATAGCGATTCTTAAATGAAGCTCATAACTTTTTTTCTTACCAATAACAACCCTAAATTAACTGCAAAAACAATATACAGAATAAACATATGAAAACATTTAAAAAAAAATAGTAAAATTTTTAAAAAATTATTTATACAAATCAATTAGATATCGATTTAAACATATTGTTAAATATTAAATATAATTACAAATCTTACAGGCATTTAAAATAAAGTAGGCAAGTATTTAACATTCTAATGCTTAAATACAAGATAGCAATATTATAAATTAACAACAATTTAATAAATTAACGTAATAAAATGTTTCCCACTTGTCATTTCAAGGATTTATCATTGATTCCATAGCAAAAATTGACCATAAAAATCATTAAAATTCATAAACAACCCTGAAAATGTTATAATACCTCTCAATAAAAGCAGCTTCCTGTTTTTAATTATGAAAATCAAATATATTTATTTCCAATAACAATAATTTAAAGAATTACATAAACTTTTAACTATTGCAATGTAAACAAAGCTGTTGAATAGTTCTCAGTTTCTTGTTATATGAATTTGTAAACTTTCAATGTTCACATTAATAGTCACAGGTGCCAATTTATAACAATGGTTATTTTTCTATATGATAATATAGAAAAATAATTCAGAAATAAATTTATTATATTTAATCATTCTATTCAATATTTTTTGTGCAAAAGCAAATAACAGTCATGAACAATTAACATGTTTTTGCTTCTTATGCTAAATAAAAAAATGTAATTCTGAATAATTGAAACTTGCAAGCATGTAAAAGAATTGTATCAGAAAGATTATCATATAATCAAGATCTTTATCATGAAAATTCAGCTGTATTTACACAAAATAGTATGTGTGCCACATTTAATTATATAATATACTACTGTGCCCAAAAAGTAAAACCAATTTTTAATTTAAATTTCCCAGGCATATGGAATTTCAATTTTTTGTTCTTTTTAGGTTGTTGGCACTGTCCTTGACATCTGTGTGAAATTTCACGTCAAAATGTACATTAGTGTTTGAGTTACGCTTGGCTTTGTGAGACGTTAAAAAAGTCATTTCAGCGATTTTTGAAATGTCAGAATTAATTGAGCAAAGAACTTGCATTGAATTTCGTTTGGGGAATGAATATTCGTGTGTGGAAACGTATAGAATGTTGCAAAAAGCATTCGGGAGCAAACTATATCGGAAAGAAATGTTTAAAAGTGGTATAAACAGTTCAAAGAAGGCAGAGAACGTTTTGGTCGACCATCAACCTCAACCGATGAAACTCACGTCCAAACAATTACAGATTTGGTGCTTGCAAACCGTCGATTTGCAATTAGATACCTTGCTAGTGATGTTGGAATTTTAAAAGGATCGGTCAATTCCATTTTAAAAGATGTTTTGGGCCTCAAATGCGTCAAATCTCGAACACCGAAAAACACTGGATTTTTTTGGAAAACATCGTTGCGTTGAAGTGTGTGAAACAATGTTTTCTGACTATCAGGACAAATTGAAATGTATAATAACTGGAGATGAGACTGGGATTCATGCTTACGACCCGGAAACAACCGATCAATAGAGTGAATATCGTGACAAAGGTGAAGCAAGAACATGCCAAAATCGCTCAAAAAATGTTGACTGTTTTCTTCGATTACCGAGGTGTGGTGCATTATGAATTTCTTCCGCCGGGCCAAACTGTCAAAAAGGAATATTATTTTAATGTTATGCGTCGTTTGTGTGAAGCTATTTGCAAAAAGAGGCCACATTTATGGAAAGACAACTGTTGATTGATTCATTGAATCTTCGTTACTTTTTCGCCAAAAATGAAACACATATTGTTCCACAACTACCGTATTCATCTGATTTAGCACCGTGCAACTTCTAGCTTTTCCCTAAACTCAAAAGACCACTCCGGGAGACCGTTTTGAGTCGATTGAAAACATTCATCGTGAATCGGCGCGTGCTTTGAAAGCCATCCCGTCCAATGACTTTTTAGCATGCATTGAGGATTAGAATAAGTGCATTGTGTCCGGAGGGGATTACTTTGAAGGCGATGAAATAAATATGGAAGAATAAATAAAGAGTTTTTGAAAAAAAAAAAAAAAAAAAATTGGTCTTACTTTTTGGGCACAGTAGTAAGCATTACATACAAGTTTTTATCTACTTTTCAAACTCTTTTTTTTTATCATTAACAAACGAAACATGAATGGAAAATTCTAATTATTCAAAATGCAAGGAAGTTACTTTAATTTTAACTATTAAGTTAGTTTAATTTTAATTATTAACAAATACAATTTCTACATTCTTATATCAAAGCAATTTGATTAATCTATAGTGAAAAAACAGAGGCAACATTAATTGTGCAAGAATATAATTTTTGTGATGAGGATGTACAATGGTTACAGACAAGCAATGCTGAGCATAAAATTTTATTGATGTTTTAAAAGAAATTTTGTGCAACAATACATGGCCACAGTGTATAAAAAGGTAGGGAATAGTTAGGGATGACAAATGAGATAAAAGCAATAGCCACACAGATGTTTCAGCTGGTTTTATTTAATGTGTATCTCATTCTAAATATTTAACAATAGAATTTTTGCATTGAAACTTCGAATAGTTCATGCAAATTTGCAGCAATGTGACCACGTGTAAAATACACACTAGCATAGTTGACAAGAATGCTACCAGAAACAATTCACGATTTGTAGAAGTTTGAAGTACAGATGGGAGCTCATTTTTTAAATGTAATTTCCCATTGTAAGGTTATGTGTGTGTATTTTTGCAAACATAAATTAAGAGTTAAATTGTTTTGGATAAGAGAATTTGCAATGACATTCTTAAGACAAATGTTAGAAATGCGATCTCTACGATTTAGGGCGTTTGAAAATGGCGGGGTAGACAGTTTAAGGATATGGAGCTTAAAAACTTAATAGTGAATTCTGAAGCGGACAGAGAAGGGGAAAATTATTACCATGTACAGAGGAGAGGTAAAAAGAAAAAAGAGGAGAGACCAGTAAAGTAAAGAAATCACCAGTCTGAGATGCACAATCTGGCAGGAAATGAGGTTTTGCATTAGTAGGATTCAATTTATACGAACAAATTCAATTCAAATACAATTCTTCTATTGATAAAATCGTTCCCCAAAATCACAACTGTACATGTCGATGAAATAAAGTCATAGTAGAGAAAACATTAAGAGTTAATAAGAAAAGGTGTAGGGGATGATTGTAAGCATGGAAATAAATGTGATGAGGTAGTAAATCAGGTAATGTACTTACTCTCAAGGTTCCTGAAAGCATGGATTTTCCCTCAGTTTATGCAGGGTATTAATTTTTTTAATACAATGCTTAATTAAAATCGTCATGAATGTGCACAGAATTAATACTATTCATATAATTTAGCATTTTAGTGTAATTTGATCCAGGTATTTAATGTGTAAGAGAAACACTGTTTTGATAAGTTATTTTTCAAATAGTTTATAAATGTTTCATTGTTGTCTGTTTATTCTTTAACTTTAAGGGTTCATAATAATTTGGGAGTTGCACTTTTGTGTTGAATTTTCATTGAAAGAGCTCCATCTGTCATAAAATTGTGTTTTTGTATTCAACATTTTACCGGCTTAACTACGGCTTCATAAGGAGCATCGTTTCTAAGGTGAAAGATGTGCTTCTTCTTAGAGGAGCATGTATGCCCCTGATGTTCATGAAGGAAAACAACAAGAATGTATTGCAAGGATGAGAAGGAAAGCAATTAATATGCTGCAAAGAGAACGGAAGATGTTGAAAAGTAAGTAAGGGATGACAGACATGATAAAAAAGCGATGCCATGCCCAAAGAGGTGACTAATTTTGAAGGCAAAAGAGGGCCTAGGAGATTGAGAGGATATACGGAGGTCTGAGAGGGAATGCTGGTGTTTCAGCTTGTTTTATTAATATCTCTTGTAAATATTCTTCAATAAAAAAGTTTTGTTTAAACCTATGTTGCAATGAAGCTTCAAATAGTTCCCAGGAGTGGGGACATGTGTCAAATCCGTACTAATATTAACTAAAATATAATAATATGCCACCATTTCATTTTTAAATAATTGTAATACTGATATTGCAAATAATTATTGTATTAGTCATAATAAAATCCTTCTAATATGAAACTTAAATGAGGTGTTAGTAGAGCCTTGCACAAGTAAGTACAAAAATAGTTAGACATAAATTGCTCATTTCTTGATGGATTAATGTGATATTATTATTAGCTTGCAGAATTGTAAATATAACTGACTAAGAATTGTTGCCTATGATGAAGTACATATTTAAGATTATTTTGTAAACGAATCATTGGAGAGTCGTTGTCATTTATTGCTTGTTCAAGCTTAGAGCAATAAAAAAAACTGACAAGACTTTTGAAGGGCAAAAATATTTAGTTACTATTGGTGAAGGAATAAACCATAAACAAGAAATAAAAATTAAACTAATTCATTATTAAATACCAACTATAAACCATAAAAAACTATTCATACATAAGTATTTCTGAGCAGTAAACAGCATATCAATTTTTTTTTATTAATCAAAATGTAACAAAGTATACTTTTCTAAGAATGTTTTAATTTCGTTTTGAATAAAATGTTTGTTGTATTTTACATAATCAATTTTGAATTCCTTTGTAGGTCCCAGCGATGATATATTTCTATAGGTTAGCTAGAGGTACAGTAGAGAAAATGTGACTAAACGTTTAACCTATTGAAGCATTATTGCTTCATGATAGGAATTACAAAGCAAAGTTGTAAAACATGGGAATATCTGTAATGGAAAAATTAGAAATAATAAGTATAGAAAAATAGTGTGGGTACAAGTGGTGGAAATCCTATCCTAAAGAAATTCTATCACAAAGAGCAGTTTCTAAATTGTTACTATATTTGTTGGCTTTTCTTCACTGTCTCTGAAGTTCTAGATCAAGGCTGTGTAATCTGTAATCCATATGCAGCCCAACCCTGTGTTCCCAACCCCTGTACACTTCCTTAAAATATAAACGTTTTCAGGCACTAATTGATTTTAAATATTGTTCATTATTATAGAAACATCAGTAAAGGTAAAAAAAAAAAAAAAAAATAGCAGAAAAGTTATCATTTTTTTCTATTAAATATATACATTTTGGCTTTAGCAATTGATTTATTAACATGAAACCCATTTTCATCCAAGTAATAGAAAATATATGCTTAGCACCGATCCATCAAAACAAAGATTTTAAAAAGAGCAAATATACACAAACATACATTTACATTTATATACAGATTATAGATTATATTATGGAAATTACATATAAGAAATTGATAAAAATGCCTTTCAGTACAAATTTAACAAAAACATAATGCCAGAAACCAAAGTCAGAAGGACTACAAGGAAATTTATTTTTAGTATAATTGCTTATCTAAACTTTCATTCATATACATTATAACTGTACTCACTTTGAAGTTTTTACAATCCATTTTTAGCTGCTGAAGATACACCGTATATTTGAGAATCAAAGATGGTTCTACTTGATTACAGATCAATGTTAAAATACTGAGGTAAAAGAGAAGGAAACACATCTGTTATACCTTTATATAATGCGCAACAAAGCCATTAGAGTCCACTGATCAACTTTATTCAAATGAGAAATTAGAAATTCAGTGAGTCTTTTCCTCTTCCTAAGGAAGAAACATGAGATTTTCTTTTTAAATACAAAAATATAACTTTTTAGTGCAGGTAATATGAGTTAAAAGTACCTAATTCAACATGGTATAAAATAAATTTATTTTTCTGCTAGTCATATGACCAGCTAATATATTACTTAAATGGAGCCAAAATCATTAACTTGCTAATAAATTACAAAAGCAACAGTTATTTTTTATGTAAATTGAAAAACTAGTAAAACTAAAATATAAAAATATTGTGTAATTTATAAACCTAAAATAGACACAATATTTTTAGCAAATAGAGTTTTAGTTTTTCATCTTATTACATCATCCAAGAAAATTTACAAAAACTAATTTTTTTACATACTGAAATTAAAAAACATAAAATAATAGAGTAAATATTATTTTAAAGATTTTACAGAGTATTTCTTTTATGATTAGCCACGTTTTTATACACAAAAATGCATTTTATGGACAAGCTGTAATCTCCAGTAAAAATTGAGGTATAACACTAATGTTATCATATCGAAGGGTTTATTACAATAATGCATGTTATATGAATTTATTAAATATCATGAAAACATTAATATTTTAACACAATAAAACAAAAAAATATACATAGGAAAACATACCATATTTAATTTTCCAATAATACCCAAAATTCTAGCAACAAGTACTAAAGTACCAGGTTGTAATTCTGCAGCCATTTTCATTTTTATTACATGTTCTGTAAAAGACTGAGGGCGAACAGCAGCCATATCTAAGAATATTTGAAATATGCTGATGCTGCTGTACTTGATATGGTCAAACATTCACTTAAATGAGGCAGATTGCTCTCAAGTAACTGGAAAATTTATTTAAAAAAATCATACTTTAAACCTAAATCTTGAAGGTAGACTAAACTAAACACAAAGAGTATATAATGATAAATGTTTAACTGTATAACTTAGTTCAAAATTTTTGTTATAAATTGAAAAAAGTATTGATATTTCTATTTGGCATAATCAGGCTATCACTCTTTTATTATTTTATAAAAAAAAAAATAGTAAAATTAACATGCAAGTTGAATATGAATTTAAGAGATTTAAAAAACTGAACAAATGGTGATGAAAAAAATAAAATGAAAATCTTTCAAATATTTTTATACTTAACAGTAATTTTTAAAATAACATATGATTTAAACAATTTTTTTTTTAAATGAATAAAAATAATTTAAACTCATTCTGAAATTTAAAAAAAAAAAAAAAATTCTACTTACTGAAGGTTTTGCATTTTGCAATTAATCCAAATAAGTTCAAAAGACTCAACTTTTCAGAGTTTTTCACATTGAGGTAAAAGTGACACCAAAGCCATTACATGATCATGAATAGGTTCTTTATTTACAACATATATTTGTGGTAAAACCCGTGCTAGGGAATAATTACCTAAAAATTTTATTTCAGAAATAAAATAAAAATAGGCGAATAAAAATACTTAAAGAAAAAAAAATTATAAAATAATAATTTTCTTACATAATAATAATCAACATATCAAAAATGAAATTTATGAGTTTAACGTTGACAAAAAGTTACTATTTGTTAAAAAACAGTTCATTGCTTTCCCACCTCCCACTGCTACATTCAACAAAAAAACTTAAAGTAATTTTTTTTTTTTTTAAATTAATGAATTCTCTGACAAATAATAATATAAAGAATGATCTTATAATTATAAAGAGGCATTTTTCTAAAAAAAAACTTTTTTTTTTTTCAATTTGCATTCTTGAAATAAAATAACAGTAAAACATTTTTTTTTTTTTTTTTTAAATAAACTTAATTATGATGAAATGGACTCATTACAAAAATTAGACTAAAAAAAAAAAAAGACTCATTATAAAATTAAAATTTTCTACTATACATTGGTACAAGAATATGCATTAATTGACACATATTAAAAGCAATATTATATAATTAGAAACAAAGAAGACAAAGCATTTATTCACAAAACTTTACACAGTTTTCATCATAGTAATTATTTCTCAAGAATAGTACATTGAACAATATTTATTACTGCTTTTAAAAAATTATTGCAATTGTGTTAAAATAAATGCAACCCCTCTTTTTTTTTTCTTTTACTTAATTTGAAAATAAACATTATATAACAGCTGCTAAGACATGCTCTTTTAAAAATTAATTTTCAAAATTTTCTTACAGACAGTACAAATTATAAAAATATTTTTTCATTTGAAATATGTAGAAATTATTTATTCTAATAAGTATTGCATTAGATTTACTTATCATTAAATTGAAATTAATGAATATAAATAACAAAAATTATTCAAAAGCAATATGCAAGTAAAAATCATTAATAAAATCTTACAGCATTGGGGATGCCAAGTCAATATAGTTATTTTGATGCCGAGTGATTATAGTTATAGTACCAATATAACCTAATGTTTCTTTTCAAAATTAGAATTCACAAGTGATTAATAGAAATTAAAAGCATGTATATATATTTGTACTTACCACTAATTATACTATCTATAATTGGTTGAACATGTATAGCAAGAAGTTCAGCATTATTTATTGCAGCTAAGGAAAGATAACTAGATAGATTTCTGCTAAGCTCTTTATTACCTCGATGTAAAAATTTTACGGCAACCGGCAAAGCTAGCTTCATGATAGATTTTTACTATGATTCTGAAAAAAAAAAAAAAAATCATTTCTTGCTTTAATTATTTCACATGCATTTAAGGCAGTGGTTCTGAAAAAATATAGTGTGCAATCCTAGAGGAAGGGGAGGGGAGAGGAGGACTGGCCTATTTCCTACATAAAAAAATTAAAATTTAGTATGCAAAAGATTAATACAAATAACTAAGGAAGAACTTTTTAAGAATAATACACTTTAATTTTTTGAACTTCATAATGATTAATAACAATGGTCAGCATCAAATTTCTCCCTATAAAAATAATTGTTCATTACTAAAACCAAATACTACAGTCTAATTACTCTACCACAAACCATTTTACTGAAAGAAGGGATTGCTTTAAAATAGTCCCTACCTAATCTTAGTTTAGGAGACATTCTGATTTGGGCAAACAAAGATATACATAGAAATCAGTATTGTGTGTTTTGGAAAGCATATGTAGATTTCTAAGAAATAAACCTCAAATTTATGAAATAGTAGAAAACCTACTTGTTTTTCATTTATGGCATGGATGCAATGTATCACTAAAATGTTATGTTCTACTTTTACATGGCTAACCTTGGGAGTAATTCTTGGTAAACACTGGAGAATGATTTTACCAGGCAATAACCCAAATGAATAAGAGAAACAAAACAGCAGCAGATGGAATGAAAATATATAGTCAACAAAATTTTCATAAGATATTTACTGAATGAATGAATAATAACTTTTTCATGTTTTTTATAGTATTAAAAATGAATGTATCTATCTTTTAGTTAAACCATTACTCGTTTTAAATAAAACTGTCTCTTAAAAATGATTATGTTGTAGTGTAAATTAGATGCCATATTTCGAATTAGGAAAGTCAAATCAATATAAATTGCATTTTTTCTTTTTTTATGTATGGGGAAGGTTAAATTTCATTTACTTACATTTTGCCAACCAGTATAATAAAAATTTGATTAAAAAAGGAATTATTGACTTCAAATACAAAAGAAACTCCACTTCTTAACAACCAGTGTGAACCACTGGTTGTTAAGAAAGAGAATTGATTGGCTACTATAAATTACAAGTCAAGACCAGATATCTCTTAATAATCTAAGGATAACCTTTTGATTTTATATATATAGAAATATTCTTAAAAAAAAGGATTATGATGCTTTTATGCCAATTAAAATGATCGTCAACATTACCACAAAATTCACATTAACAGATATGTACATTAGTAACTGCAGTTGCAATTTATAATATTATCAAGTAATGCAGCAATTTTTTTTTAAAAATGAAGCTTTCATTAAAATAAGATTATTGTAGAGATCTAAAAACTTAATGCTACCAATCATACTTAAATTATTTATAACAGATTGAATTTAATACATGAAAAGATATAAACTTTTTAAATACATAATGCTGTACAGCATTTTGAAATGAAAATATAAGCATTGTAAAAGCACAAAAATTAATCAAAATTTACAACAAAAAGCTTATACAAATCAAAACTGAACTTATCCATAAATTCAGTCCTCCTTTGTAGACTTTACAGACTAACAGTTCTTTTAGTTTACAAAGGAAAATTGTAATAGTGACAAAGTATTTATTTGTGCACATTACTGAATATGAATGAAGTTTACTCAGTTATGTAAAAAATGTGATTAATGTTGAAGCTTCAAGCTAGAGCTATTTCTCTCGAAATTGACGAAAGTTCTTTAATTGCATAAAATTGGGAAAGTAATAGACGAAAAAGTTTTTCTTTTGTGGTCCATCCAAAATTAAAAATTTTTTTTTTGTATTTACTACAAAAAAGAATTCATAGATGTCAATATCTCTGTATAAACAACTGCAAAAATTTATTTTATAACTAATTTCATTACCAAAAATATACAATTTTCTTACCAAAAAATATACAACTAACAATATCTGATGCAATTTTGGCATGAGGAGGATCTTCATCTTTGGGTAATGGACGAAGGTCATGATTAAGACAAGATTCTAAAAGTGACACCATAGCTGGTGCATGTTGTTCTATAGTTCCAGTGTCTCTAAAGCAAAAAAATATTGAATGAAAAAATTACTTTAAAATTTTTTTTACAATAAAAAGAACGAAAAATTACCTGATAGCAGATGTAACTCTAGTGATACATATTTCAACAACACTTTGGTTATTATCATTTTGAGTAAAGTCTGAAGCACTAGCTATTTCTTCAATTTTTATTAAAACATCTGAAATATCAGAAACCAAATTTTTGTCTTCAATAGAAAAAAGATCACCAGCTCTTGACAGATCACGATTAGTGAGTACTTGAGCAAAAAGTTCATGCATGCTGATTCAAAATATTCATGCAAAAACCAAAAACAAAAAGTTAATTGAATTCTTATAAACATAAAAATTTTACACAAATAAAAATTTAACATACAAATTTCATAATCTCATTGCACAATTCTTAATGATCATAATACCCAATATAAGACTTAAGTCTTTTGAACTCTAGACACTTGAACAGTCATCCGACAAAAATAAATGATTTGTAGTAACGATTTGAGTAAAAACATACTATTAAAGTCATTATATAAATATTTTAAATTAACATGAAAGTTTTTTAATGTTTTATGTTGTTAAATATTATTGTCACTATGCATTATATTTATAGTTCATTTAATGAAATGTTTCTCAAATTTATGCCATCAAAAATAACTTTTATGGAGAAAGAAATATTTTTAACTAGAAGAAATGAAATTATTTTTAATGAAAAACATGAGCGAAATATTTTTTATCATGAAATTTTGTAATTAATTGAAGCTCTAAACAAAATTTACATGAAATACTTATTAATTAAATCAATGATTCTCAAACTATAAGGCAAAGCCACATAGCTGCAAACCTATATATTTTTTAGATAGGTAAGTAGGCATTATTTAATGGCACAAAGGTCCTGTTTTGGCCAAGTTGCATCAAACAATGTGTTATATTAAACAAAAAATATTTTAAGCACTGGCTTATTAATCCCAGTTAAAATTGTGATTATATAAATAATCCCTGAAAACAACGTAATTAAATCTTTTAAAATCTCTGTATTTCGTATGTCCCAATGTTAAAATTTGAGTTAAAAGTATATGGCATTAAGAAATATGCCCCAAAACATCTTTTTTCATTGAACTTTCCCACATCCCTCCACTGACATAATGTATGGCATGATGGAGTGTTTGGAAGTTTTTAAAATATTTACATAATAATTTATCTTTTGAATTCTGTTTAACTTTAAATATTGTATTTTTGCTATTTCTAGTTACATTTTCTTTAGAGGTCAGTTTAGCCCTAGGATTGTGTTGGGTTTTACTATATCAGAAGGCCGGATAATATCAGCTGATGTCGATGGTGCATGTATAAGATTGATAGAAGTAGCAGGAACAATAATCTTGGGTTGCGCATGAGGTAGCTGTTTTTAGCAGTACTAATATTACTAAAAATTACTAATATTATTGTTCATTTTCTTATACTTAGGGACTTTTGCCCTCAGTTGAAACAAACTATTATTGGGGAATGATTGTAGTTAAAAAATGTAAAAGATTTAATCCTCCATATAGATGAATAGAAGATAAGAGCTAAAATATAGAAAGTTCAGTAAAATCTAACACAACTGACAGCTTTGTAATCCCAGTGTGAGATGCACATTTGTTGAAAATGAATAATATTTATCTTATTGTTAAAAAGTATTCTAAACCAGTAGGAAGAATAGAAATTAAAACTAAGAACATTATTAATGAACACAAGTTTTATCACCAATTTCAAAATTTTGCATAATTACTTTCATCAGAATTCTAGAGAGTTATGCTGATAACAGACTGGATTGTTCAATAGACAAAGCACATGTGCAGATGAAAAGAATTTTATATTTTATATTAATGTCTCAGTTATATATCTAAAAATGATCATTATTGAATGCCTGTTAGTTACTTAATAGTAATAAAAAAAAAATATTAAGTATGCATTTAAGTCATATATTACTAAAAATCTCAATTTCTTTCACAAGTGTGTCTCTTTTCTTTGACTCTCATAAAGGTAAATGCAAGAGTAAATACTTCTGAAGAATTTAGAAATATCTTTATGATATTAAATAATGCTCCCGTTTTTTTTTCTTCTTAAAAGCAGGAAGAAACATCTATTTCAATAAATTTGTCATTTAAATTATTGGTTTTTAGCATACAAATAGATTACTTTCAAGTGCCAACCAATTGCAAACTTCGCATGCAAAATCCGAAATTCTTGATCTTAAAAATAACCAAACTTTTAACTCCCAACTGCAGAACATTATGAGCCAATGAATGAATAAATTATATTTTATCACAATTTGATTGTTTAGAAAATTTCAGTTGACTTTAATTTCGTTCATATTATTTTTAAACATAATTACAAGTACACTTGTTTGACCACAATCATAATATATATATATATATGTTTGATGTAAATGACAACCTTTAAATTAATGTGATGCATTCTTAATAAAAAATAATTTGTTTTTAAATTATATTCAATATTGGATGATGGATGTTAAACAATTTTGACAACTTAGATTTTGAAAAAACACCAAACAGAAATTTTCTTTAGAAAAGAGAAAATTCAGATTTGATATCTTACATGCATGTCTTTCATATAAATTCTATTATAAAATCATGGTTGCATAAAAACAATGATAATAAAAATATTCCATTAACAAGTTTGGTTTCCTCATTCCTAAAAAAGATATTTAAATAAATATACCTATTAAATTCATGCTTTGGAAAGTGTGTTAATTTTATAAGAAAACGATCTGCATTGCCACAGTCTGCAAAGAATAGCAAGAACTTCACTCAGTGTAAAAAGTGATTTCGCAGTAGAAATAGGTTGTAAAATTTTTTTCTTCAATATTTCTTGATGCCTTCGCGGGACTTAATAAATATAGTTTAATAAGGGTCTTAATACCATAATTTACTGCCTATGATCTGCAAATTATATATAACTTTAGAAGCTGGTGTGGATTATAGACCACTGTATATAATCTGCTAATGCTGTTGTTTTTTCATAAGTATTGGTCAAAATTAATTCAGACAGAAAAGACGACTAAATGCACTTTTATCCATAGATAAAAATTTCATTATTAAAAAGAATAAGCAATTCTGAGGGAAGCAAATATATAATAATAAGCATAATAAAGTAAATAATTTATGAAAACTGTAGAAGGAAGTTATCCACATTTTTTTCTATAGTAAAAGATTGAACTATAGATAATGTGTCTAGAATTAAGTAAAAATGATTTTAAAAAAATTTCTGGAAGGTTACTTGGTATGTATTTCCATGAAATATGTTCAGTAAATACTTTTGTTTGTTTTGTTTTATCATGGTTCTAATATGCACATTTTATTTCTACTTATTCATCTTTTAATATGTTTTGTCTAAATAATCCATATAATTTTTGTAATGGCAAAGGTTTTTAAGTTCAAAATATTTTATATTATTTTTAGATCTCAACCATCAATACAAAGATAACTTTATGTTACAAACAATGCTAATATTAAATAAGTGAGGAGATATAAATCCTCTACAGATTATACAAGATTGTTTTTAATTTTATCGCCAAAAATTTTGATTATGAATTATAGGCAAGAAACTATGGTACTTTTAATTCTTAGTAAAAAGCTTCATTGATATATAATTAATATAAAATAAGTTGCAAGAAAGTCAATGCTATGATTAATGAAATGTTAAGATAGATTTAATATTAATCAAATATTCTCAAAGGTTTATTTGAAATCATTACAACAAAAGCATTGTTTTTCTTTTACTTTGCAATATGAATAAATGAATATTTAGTACTATAGCCATTACTCTTAAGAAATAAGTTTTTATTTCTTTTAATTTAAAATTAATCAATCATGAGCTTTGACTTTCTAAAAATAAAGCTAGTGAAAATTTTTTAATAAAAGACTCTTCAAAAGAAATTAATTAACATATTCAAACCAGATATAGTTATTTAAAAATCCAGAATGCATTTCTCTTTCAAACATCATATTTATATAATAAGACTCATGTGATGCTGAATGTGAGGCTACAAATTCCTCTATTAGCAAATCACTCTTTATAACTTCTTTCTTACTGTTAAAAAAAAATTGTACTCACATTTTAACCATAATATACAGGAAAATATATGTTTATTATAATTTAAATTTTATTTAACTAAATAAACATCTATGAAATGAAAATTTTAATTTATAGACAGTTTATTTACTGCTAATATTATAATTTAATAATTATTGAGATATTAAGAAAATATGATTATGTATTTGTATCCCTCTGTTAAATAATAAAATGAATATATAAATGAGATTATACATACAAAACACTTCAGGTGTGTACAAATGGTAGTTATCTTTCATTCATTTACTTCATAATTCTACCTCTAAAAAGTTTAAAATATGATCTGGTACAGTGAATAGTTGGATTAACTGTAAGAGAAAAAAAATGTCACCAACTGCAAAATGATAAAATATAGATTCTTAGAACAAAAAAAAAAAAAAAATAAAATAAATAAAACCATTCTTGTACTTTATTTCTTTTAAAATAATAATTATCTTATCTTAATTAAGAATTAACTAATATTATGTTATCATTTAAATCATTATTTGATTTAGCTATATTACGCTTACAATAATAGTTTATATATATATATACACACACACATACATGTTTTTATAACATAGATATAGTCCATAAAATGTACCATAACCAAGTAAAGTTACATTAATTCCAGGTCTAAAATATCAATCAATGCATTAACCCATAACACTAACCTTATTGATTTTATGTTGTTCATTGCTTGAAATAAATAGATTATGAATAAAGCTGATAAAAATTTCTAGTTCATGTAGAACCACAATTAAATAAACACATAAAAATAGAACATATGTATGTATATTACAAAAATAATAAAAATAACTACCAAAGGAATGTACCAATTGCAAAAATATTGGATACCAGATATATCTTAAGGTATTAAATTTTACAAGGAAAGGTTAATGAAAATTTATATTACATGCTTAGCAAAGTATATGCTTGGCTTAAAAGCAATATGGAACATCATTTAATAATTTGAAATTTTTAAATTCTTTTTATATGGTTGAAGATCTATGCCATCAAACAATACAGTAACACAGTGGTGAAAAACATGATGCAGCATGTAAAAGCACATGAATTCAATTACCTTCATCGTTACCCCCTTTTATTACATCAATTACAAATAATACAGAATACAGCAGAATTTCATAACTAATAGTTTTTTTTTTTTAGAAACACACAGAGAAATAAGTAATTTATGTATAATTTTTTTGTATTTTAACCTCTGAAGGAAAAAAAAGAAAGAGAAAGTGAATAGCTTTCCAGGAATATGAAAAGAGTATGTTTCCCAATTGAAGTATGTTACTCAAAAAAATTTCTATACATGCAAAAATTCAGTATTCATAAGGTGTTCTAGAAACTATCAATCATACTGTTCCTCTAATTTTCATCTAAATATCATCCTGCTTCATGTAGTATATACAAATTCAATAAATAATATATTGAATATCACTTTCTTCCAATCTGAAAAATAAATTTCATTCCCTATCTTACAATCAATTATTTCCCAGATAGAAAACTTAAAGAAGGCTAATTGACTAGCGTATTGAAAGCCAATTGAAGGCTTCAGGTTAGAATCCTGGCGGTGGCATGGATATTTGTTAATCCTCGTTAATGTGATTCGGAACCCATGTTAAACTGCACGTCCTGGTCTAATTAGCCTAAAGTGGGCAAAAAATTATTGTAGAGCGACAAACCAAACCAATTGCTGTAGCTCGCTACTACACTTATTGTAAACCAGTGCGCTCTGTGCTGACTATTTACCAACATCACAGTCCGGTATAAGTTACAGATGCACATGTTCTTTATATTGCACATTTAGTAGTGAGAACAATGATTAAATAAATACTTCAAATAATCAATTTTTCATACAATATTTAAGCACCACATTTTTACCTAATTCATAAAAATAAAAAGAATTCAAAGGACCTTTTACCCACTTTTCTAGTTTATAGTAACACATATTGTCCCACTCGCCTGTCATTCATAAATGTCCTAGCATGGCAATATCCAAATAAATAAAGAAAGAGCAGACAACAACAATCCAAAAGTAATGGTTTCAATAAGAGCTTAACCAGATAAGCCCAAGAACACTGGTCAAGGACAGAACACATACAATATCAATAAAAAAAAATAAATAACAAGGTTACCAAATTAAAAAAAAAACACGAACAGATATAATAACTAAACATGAACAAGTATATTAAAAAACATGAACAATTACGATAATTTAAAATAATGAGGTTACTGGAAAAATGCCAAGTTGAAATGATTATCTCCCTATGGCAAGGAAGGAGACTTGGCAAAAACAGAACCATAGACTGCAGAATCCCACAAAATTTTTTATAATATTTCTTCACATTTCTTAAGAACATCAGCACATTACTTAATATTTAAGTCTTGTACATCTCTTCAGTAATTTGAATTACTAAATGTAAACTAATAAAGAAAAAAAAATGAGAGAAATATATTTGCTCAATTCTAACAGATTTTACCTACCTGCATATACCAATTGAATGTTTCTTTATAAGAACAAAACAAAATAATTCTAATTAATATAAATAAAAATAGTACAAAGAACAGTAGCACCACACTTTTAAAAACAATATTTCAATCCAAAAAATTCAACATTTGTAAAAGAAATACAATAAGCTAACCATAATTACAAAAATGAATTAAACTATTATATTAAACAACTATATTAATTTGAAGTTTTATCCAAGATTTTTGGGACAATTTTAAGCATTATCAATGATACAGAAAATTTATATTCATACTGTGATTTTCAGTGATGTAATTTAGGAGTGTCCAACCTTTTGGCTTTCTAGCTACTTGTAAAAGAAAACAGTTTTCTTATACTGCATATAGAATAAACTTATATTAACATTAATTATTAAGTAAAAAATATAGTAATAATATTCTATAATATTAAGTAATAATATACTATAATAACCACAATGAGAAATCAACTAAAATATCATATAACAGTAGTTTTTATATATTTTTAATGGTTTAATAGGTTATTTCAATGAAGTTTTAATTCCTGAAACAAAAAAATATTTTAGAAAATGGAAGTAGGTAATGTAAATAAGCAAATAAATACAGTTTTTATATAATTGGAAATTAAAAAACCTTTAAAAATACATCAGAATCATTTTTTTAAGAAATTTCCAATTTTAAGTCAAGCCCCAATATGTTTATTCAATTTCCTTAGATTATTCTTTTGGAATTAAATATTTCCATAATTTGAGGGGGATTTAAGGTCAAGAAATTATTATATTTTTTCCCCACCGTAAAAGTTTTTTGTTATGAAGAAATACCTTGAGAAAAAAAAAAAAAAAAATCCTTTCATTGCTCACTATACATAAACTCACTAAAATGTTTTTTTGTTTTCTTAATTACACAATTAAATAGAAAAAATATTTACAAGCTAAACAGTATATGAAATATGAGTATTTCTTGAAACTTGCTCACTTTATATTTAACTAGTAATTTCAAAAATTTATTAACGATTTACAATTGTTATTCTAAGATTAATGTCAGTCTCATGATAAATGTCTTGCATAAAAAATAATTCATAAAATATCACTTGTATAGTCAGTCATTTAAAGAAAAGTTTAAAAATTATTAAAAGAAAATAGAAAGGATTCATATGATTTGCGTGATTTATGCATTATTATTAATAAATTTTTTTAACGATCCTATAAACAAACGTTAAGTTGAACAAAAAATTAACAGGTGCTTACCAAGAAAATTCCCCCTTATGGGAAAAAGAAGCATATTGTTGATTCATAGTTTTTCTTATGAAAATAGACACATTAAATATTAATATGATGAAACCAGAGCTGAAGTTCCATAGTAAAAAAAGTAAATAACCGGTTTTTACCTACAAGTTCAAAGCCCTTAAAAAAAAAAAAAAAAAAAAAAATCGAGTAGAAAAAAAAAGAAAAATAAAACCATGGCATCTTATTCTCATTTTTATCCCGGTTATAGTGACAAAATTTACACCCAATGGTTTTTTTTTTAAAGAAAATGTTGCTCATGTTTAAAAGTATTTAAAACACTTTCAAATATTTTCAGTTACTGCTATTAAGTTTAATAGTGTTTCAGATAACTTTTTTTTTATTTAATAACATTTGATATTGTAAAACAGTAAGGCCTATGTAAAAAGCTGCACTTAATCCAATGAGTTAGGAAAAATATACTGTTAAATAACAAATTAAGTTTATTTTTATAAAAAAAGTTTTCAGAAAGTTAACTCCTGCTTTTCTCTTTACATAAAGTTGGCAACACGTCAAAAATGACATGTGATCTCAGCTTTGAGACGGAGGATTTCATTTTCCTTAAAAAAATTCAAAAATAATAACAAAAAAAGACTTATTTCATTTTTGTGAAAAAGAGACTTTCTTTTTTTTTTAAAGTTTGTCCCAGAAAACACAATTTTTTTGGTTGAATATTACTTTATACTTTCAGTTTATTTCTTTTTGCTATATCGAAAGTAAAGTGTCTGTTTTAAAAAGAAACAAATCAATGAATGCAATTTTACTCTATTTAGTTCCCCATACTTAAACATTTAAGTCTCCTTCACACCATTGCATTGAACGGTGAAACATCAAGCGATAGAGAAAAAAAAAAAATTCGAACATTGACACTGAAGCGACAAAAATCGCTTTATCTCGAGTGAAGTTTCAGTTACTTCTACAATGTTTATTGTCTCAATCCAAGTCCCATAGTTGAGAATTGAGGTTTATGATTGGTCAATGCTTTACACTTCGCAGAGTTACGCCTTAAGGCTCCTTCCCACCGAGGCGACATGCGACAGGCAAGAAAATGTTTTCGACACCTTCACAGCGAAACGTCAGAAATAGCATTACGCCTAGTGAAGTTCCGCTTCGAGCTGAAAGTTGGTCAACTCGAAGCGGTGCATTTCAAACCGGTTTCAGGCGAACGCAGTGAGGCTAATGATTGCTCAACTCTTGTCACTTAAACGCTTTTCGCTTCGGTGAGAACGAGCCTTTAATATGGAGAAAGTTTTAGCTGTTACGTCAAATTTTGTCGCGGAATTCGAATGATATAACAAACAATGAACTCACTGAGCTGGTTGAACAAACATTACTGAAGAAGCCAAATACTTCGAACCCAGTACCACCAGAAAAGGAATGAGAATTGCATGGTCTTAAATGAATTAAGATTAGATATTAATCATATTTATAAATAGAGTGTGGATTCCTGTTTAGAAGAATCAAAACGTTGATGTAAACATCTCTGGTCCTTTTCGTCCTAGAGTTGGCACTAAATCATCAATTAGTTCCTTTCCCATATGCATGTCATTAGAAATTAAAATAATCTACGAAGAAAATCTTGAAATTCTCCTCTTTTTTTTTTCGCATGTCGTATATTTATTTTGTGTTTGCTAAAGATAGATATGTTTTAAAAATGATTATTTTATTTACAACGCTGATCATCTTGCATGACATATGATAGAACTCTACAAAAAGTAATCTAATTATTATATCTGTTATTTTTTGGAGAAAAATTATACAAGAAATTTTCCTAAGAACAACTTTTTTTCCTTAATATTTACTTATAGCCTTAATCATTTTTGTATACATTATGAAAAACATCACAAAAATAAAAAAAAATTATATAGTCTGTTTAATTTCCAAAAATGAAAGTACACAACGTAGTGGATTGTAATAAATTTTAATAACTAAAAAAAAAAAAAAAAAAAAAAATGTTTCGTACACAATTGAAAAGAATGGTCATCATAGCCATCCACACGTTTTTTACACAATTAAAATGTGTGGTATAAGAATCACAAAGAGGCGTCAAGTTGCGCTAAGTTCGCACACATTACTAGATTAATTTCAGTTCTTCATTCTACTTCTAAAGCAGAACAAATAGCATGGAACAATTCCCCTAATGGGGTTACACCTCTTCATTTCGCTTCACAAGAGTAGGACAGACATTTGTTATACAATTAACAAATGACCAAAAAATAAACAAATTAAAAAAATACATTTTGTAAATTAAAAAATACATCAGATTAGATCTCTGAAAATTTTACATTGGTACAAACAAAGGCAATCCATAAACGCACTTGAACACATAAATTGAAACGCACTTGAACACATAAATTGAAACGCACTTGTAAAAAAGACAGAAACAATGTAAAGGTTTTTTTTTTTTTTAACATATAAAAAACAATTATATGTTAGAAAACATATGCTACACTTATATAATATCTGTAGGTAAAGGTACTAGTTTAGTTATTGGTCTTTTCAAAAGACTTGACTTAGTTTTACTACACAAGCTCTAGACCTTTTATTTTTACCATATATAATTTCTTCGATTTTTTTCAATAATCAAACTGAAATCCTTTACAAAAATTATAGTGTCCTTTTGATGTTATGTTTTAAAAAATAACTTTGAAATTTTTTGTTAATTAATATTAATTTGTTAATTAATTAATTTTGTTAGGACTAATATTGTCATTTTGCCACCTTTTTCCATAAATGTTGGGTCACTTTAGTAGGCTTGTGTAAATATTAATGTAACTTTTAATTTAACTACGTTGACGAGATTTAGCGGCCAATTTCAATTGTTGAAATGAAGAAATAACGGTTATTTTTAGCAGTGGTATTCGAGAGTATGATAAATGGCATTAGGAGTAGCTCAAATTATCAGTTTTAAAGACTAAAAAAATTCAACTCTTTCAACTGAAAAAGGTTGATTAGCTATCACCAAGAGTTACATTAAATGTAACGTGTGACTGCGTTAATTTTTAAATTCATATAAATTTAATATGTTTAAACCTTTTAAAAGCATTCTTCCTTATCTGCACTTATAATGAAAATTTCTATAGCTTGATAGTTATAAGTCATTTATTTATTTGTATTTTTATATTTTTTAGTTGCTTGTGCATAATACATGTTTCAGTATATTGCTTTTGCATGCTAATATTTTATGAATGAGAAAGGGGGAAAAAGGTTTTCTTAAAGATAAGATTTGTTACGATGATATCATAAAATACAAATAAGATACACTCATGTCCATAAATTAAGGATAATGAAGTTCAGGTAAAGAAAGAGACAGAAGCAAAAACAAATTTGACTTATTTGTAAAGTCTATTTATTATACAAAAGGCAAAGAGCAAAAAAAAGATGCTATATGTTTGACATAATTAATAAAAATTGCGATTTTTATTCCCTGGAGCAAATTTCAAAACAGAACCTATTTACAAGAAACAGTATAACATGGTTAGTATGATGGTTAATATGGAGTATGTCTCCCGGACGATGCAATACAGGCCTTACAACGCCTAGGCATGCTGAGTATCAAATTATCAATGTGATCTTGGGGAATATTACACCACTCATCAAGCAATGCCCTCTGAAGTTCGGTTGACAGGTGGGAGGAGGTTGACGGGCTGCAATTCGTCGGCCAAGCATATTCCACACGTGCTCTATTGGATTCAAGTCCGGTGAGTATGCTGGCCAATCCATACGGGTGATATCCTCCAATTGAAGGCATTCGTCTACAATGTTTCACGGTGAGGACGGGCGTTGTCATCCATAAACAGACGCTTAGTACCGGTATTCCAATCGTTGGCGTAATGCAGAAACGTAGCGATTTATCCGACGTCCAAAATTGTATGATTATTGGCTTTCGGGCCAAGGGTGGAAGCATTTCAGAAACGAACTGTGAACTGTTTGCGTGCCGCCGGGGTAAAAGTATACCGTGCATGGCAAAATGGCACTATCCAATATCAGCGGTGTGGCACATGTGGTGCACCACGGGCTATAGATGACAGAGGCGAACGAAGGCTACGGAGATGCGTTTTGGCGTATAGACGTGCAACTGTTGAGCAACTAACCGCCCAGATGAACCAAGGGGCTACCAAGAGTGTATCCTCAACAACGGTTAAGCGAACGTTGCTCCGCATGGGCCTCCGCAGCAGACGCCTGGTTAATGCACCTATGCTGACTGCTGTTCATCTGCGACGACGGCTGGAATTTGCACGCCAGTACCGAAACTGGACGTCCACAGAGTGGCGACAGGTGGCTTTTCCCGATAAATCACGTTTAATGCTCCATCGGACAGATGGACGTTGGCATATACGGCGTGAAATGTCTGAAAGCAAACACCCTGCAACAATTGCCAGAAGCATCCAAGCTGGTGGAGGGAGCATAAATTCATAATTGCATTCTTTTCAGAAATGCATTTAAGAAAAAGTTATTAATATTTAAATATAAAAAAGTTTTCATATTCAAAACCATAATTGTTTTTATCAATCTCTTTTAAAAATTTCTGTAATCTTTTATAAATAAATATTTTATTTTATTTTTAATTACCAACATGTTTATTGTAATGGAAAATTTCTAACAACAAAACTTTTAAAAAAATAATATCTCTTTTAATATTAAGTCTTTAATAAAGAAACAAAATCGAAATTCACTTTTTAATTTTTTAGGTGCTGTGTATTGAATTAGAAATTTTTTTCTGCAGATGAAAAAAAAAAAAAAAAAAAAAAATCAATTCAAATGTTGGATATAGAAAATATAACACAGAAATGTAACATTTCTCTTGGTAGATCAATATATTGTTTCCTGATAAATATATTGTATGTTACATTCAAATTAACGCGGTTGGTACAGTATCCATAGGCAGAACTTATACAAAATTAAGTGACGTTAAATTTAACGGTTCCGTTAAATTACATTATCAATTTTCTCTTCTCTACTCTTGTGCGTTGCTAGAGTTTCAAAACATTAACTGCCTAAGTAAGATCATGCTCAGTTCAAAGCGTTATCTGCATAGTAAGATTAGGTTCAGTTATAGATGTTAGAAATTGCATAACTAAAAAGTGCAATAAAGATAAAGTAAAATGCTTAAGTAATGCTTTCAAGTCATTTGTGTCACTGGGTAAAGGGGATATTGCGCGTGAGTTCAAGATTCCTTCGATCTAGTTTAATATGATAAGAAAATCCTCAAAAGTAAAAATTGAAATTTTAAATTAACGACTACCTCCCAAATTTTTCCGAAGTGAGGAGCATTGAAAGCGATAAACTTTCAATGAATCCACTTAGATGCCATATATGTAGTTAGAACTTCAGCTGGATATTTCACAAAATTATGTAGCCTTTTCAGTTCAGTATTAGCTCGAACGAATTTCGAGCATTATAGCTAAATATGAAGACATATTCTGAGGTCTAGAAACGAATCGGTTAAAGGATGCAAGAAACTACTCTGTGGATGAATCGGAAACTATTTCTAGATATACTGCATGAGTTGTGAAGCAAGCGAAAAAAAATGACCTAGGGAGATTTGATCGTCAAAGAGCAGCATCTAATTCGTCATGGATTATCGATATGTGACTCAGAAAACTGGTCGGAGCTCAATAATTGTAAGATTCGTCAAATATATATTTCTAGTTTGTAGCGATTGCCCGATTCGTGGCGCAGTTGTAATATGAAGCAGTTTCAAATTCGAATGCGCTAGAGGGTCAGTTGAGGTCACTCTTTCAGAAAAGGCCATTGCAACAGCGTGTTCGTCTCGTGTCATCATGCTATCTATTTTCCGGGTTTACTTCCAAACAACAAGTTGGTGCTCAGCAAATATCCTTAAAAAGTCACCGAGAAAAGTAAATCCTCCCTTCAATGTTCGTCAATCAGCTGTTTTTGGTATACTACTGTGTCCAAAAAGTAAGACCAATTTTCAATTTAAAATTCCCGGGACTATTGGAATTTCATTTTTTCTTTTTTAGGTTGTTGGCACTGTCCTTGATATCTATGTAAAATTTGACGTCAAAATATTCATTAGTATTTGAGTTACGCTTGGCTTTGTGAGACGCTAAAAACTGATCCCGGCAATTTTTGAAATGTCTGAATTAATTGAGCAAAGAACTTGCATTAAATTTTGTTTGCGGAAGCGTATAGAATGTTGTAGAAGGCATTCCTATATCGGAAAGAAATGTTTAGAAGTGGTATAAACAGTTCAAAGAAGACAGAGAACGCGTTGAACACGAAGAGCCCTCTGGCGACCATCAATCTCAACTGACGAAGCTCACGTCCAAAAAATTAAAGATTTGGTGCTTGCAAACTGTCGATTTACAATTAGAGAACTTGCTGATGATGCTGGAATTTTAAAAGGAACGGTCAATTCCATTTTGGGCCTCAAACGCGTCAAATCTCGATTGGTACAGAAAACACTGACTGCGCCAGATCACACTGCATTGATTCTTCGTGACTTTTTCGCCAAAAATAAAACCAATATCGTTCCACAGCCACCATATTCACACCGTGCGACTTCTGGCTATTCCCTAAACTCAAAAGACCTCTCCAGGGACACCGTTTTGAGTCGATTGAAGAGATTCAACGTGAATCGGCGCGCGATTTGAAGGCCATCCCTGCCGATGACTTTTTAGCATGCATTGAGGATTGGAAAAAAAAAGTTGGCATAAGTGCATTGTGTCCGAAGGGGATCACTTTGAAGGCGATGAAATAAATTTGGAAGAATAAATAAAGAGTTTTTGAAAAAAAAATTGGTCTTACTTTTGGGCACAGTAATGTAAATTTTAGTGGGTACTTATAGCTAAGATCTTGACTATGATGAACGAAGCTCTTGGCCACCCACTTACTGTCCTTGATTATTGAAAGCGGCCTTTGGTCTATGCCCATTGAATTGTTATTGCTTAATTAAAAAAATTTTCTTTCTTTTTTAATAATATCAATATAAAAATCGCATTAAAAGGGTCGACGACGATTTGTAGGTTGACGGAGCTGTTTGGTATGGGTAACCGCTAACTCCTTCTTTGCATATGAGAGGGAAGTTACTTTAGCTTTAAGCCCATTGCATTAAAAATAAAACAATTAAAATAGAGATAATAATATATGGAGAGAAGTTTTTTTTTCTTCTTTTCAATAAAGTATTTAATAATTATTAATTAAAATTTAATAATTAAAATAATAAAGTAAAAAGAGGATTTTGAAGAATTACAAACTGAACGTAGTTTGAAAGAGAACTTAAAAATAAAAATACTTTCAATAGGTTAATCTAATTCAAAAAGGCGTACAAGTTAAAAATAACAAAAATGTTTAAGAGCAGTTTGTTAAGAGAGGATGAACTAGTAATGACGGGGGAAATCTGCGAATCGTACAAGGTCAGTTGCAAGTGAACGATAGAAGAGCAGAGCCTGGGGAGGGGAAACGAAAACAATTCGACTACCAAGTCCTGTAAACAATATAGTCACTACGTGGCATTGTTAGATGGTTTTGGAGCATATACAGTTGGCAAAGATTTGTAGCTTGTCAGCTTTATTGTTGGTAGAATTAATTTGATTGATTAAATTTGGAAGATTTTTGATATCAGTGAAAAGAGAAATAAATTCTTTCATTAATATAACAGCATTTTGGAATAAGTTGAGATCTTCAATGCCAGGTAGTGAACTTGGTTGATTTTGTTTTACAAAGTTGAAGGAGGTACAGCTGCAGTTGCGTTTACGTTGTTTTTAAGCATGGAAGCAAAACTGATGTTTGGGGTAACTTGTCTAGGAGGAATAACTTTGGGATAGGCAGCCTGTCTGTTAGTGTTAGTATTTATCTTTGGAAATTTGGGGCAGCCCCCTCCAAGCTGCTAAGTGTCCTGTAGCGTTGCAATTAATGCATTTTTGGCACCTCAAGCTACCCTTCAATTGGACACTCCTTATGGGAGTGTTCTTTACCACATTTAAGACACCTAGGTTTAAATCCAC
This sequence comes from Caerostris extrusa, assembly GCA_021605095.1. Taxonomy (NCBI): domain Eukaryota; kingdom Metazoa; phylum Arthropoda; class Arachnida; order Araneae; family Araneidae; genus Caerostris; species Caerostris extrusa. The sequence goes on from BPLR01012671.1 coordinate 27,915, forward strand.
AGTTATTAGCATTGTGATGGAAATTATTACATTTAAAACATTGGAGGGTCATTGGTCGTAAGTTAAATTTCTCAACTTTTACAGTAAAGTATAGCAATCGTTCTAGTTTAAAAATTTACATGTTTTTTTGTTCCCTAGCAAGGGTAATCTGCCAGATTGGTAGAGACTGCTTAGTTTTAGATCTTTTAACTGGGTTACCTTGTCAACAAAGCAGCCTAGATTAACTAACTCATTATCAAGAGTTTTAATGTAGAGGCCTTTGATAACGACCTTTAAAGGACGTTGATATTTAGGCGTTATCACAAAATATTCGACGGAGTTTTCTGTTAGATATCTGGTTATAGCCCTGTGCTGATTTTCGTCGAAGGGAAACATCTTGATCATTTCACCCTCAATTTTGATGGTAACTTTACTTTCAAAAAAATTTGTCAAATTTGGCAAGCATAGTTTTTAGATTTTCTGTTGGCTTGACCATAATGGGTGGCATTTTCTTAACTATAGGGGTGCTATTAGAGTCCTGCTCCTCCTGTGCGTCTACAATAAGTTTGTCAAACGAATTTTTGGTCTCAACTAAATGTTGAGGATTTTTAGCACAATTGACCTTGGCAATAAGCTTTTGGAGGGCATAGTAAAACCGTCATTATCATGTTCATGATTATTAAGATGGGCAGCATTGCGCTTAATTTGAGAGTTAAAGTTTATAATTTTATGTTTTTTACAAGATGACAATGGGCAAAGCTCAAGTTTGCTTACCTCCCTCATTGCAAGCTGAGATCATCATGTCGTATCTTCAGCTCTTTAAGGTCATCATCATCGGGAGAATATCCAGTCATCGCTGCAGCATATGTATCGTAGAGATTCTGTGCAAGGTCCTTCTTCTTGATCACAGTAGTTATGCGTGCACAGTGTTCTTCGTCAGATAAATTGGATTGCTTTTCGGGAAATATAGGCGAGGCTAACTTCTCCGAAGTTCCGGATTACTCGCTCCTGGTGCACTTTCCCGAACGGAGTAGTCCATCGTCTCAGCACGCTCCATTCTCCTCCACTACTCATCCTCGGCGGTCTCCATCGCTCCTGGTCCAAAGTCAGGTCTCTTAATCTTCCACAGGTAAACGTCCTTCTAAACTAAAGTCGCTCCAATACCAGGAAACCCCTTGACAATTTTCCAAGCCTGAAATGACAAAGCTCCAGGACAATTCAAAAGCTCTTAGTCTTTTCGGTTGCATTAAAAGTGTTTCAAGATAAATTTGTCTTTAATCTCGATTATCTGATTAAAAGTGGAAATAACAATGCACTCCTTTTAACGTTTCTGTTACAAAAAAAAAAAAAAAAAAAAAAAAAAAAAAAAACATATTTTTAGGGATAAGTGTTAAATATTTTATAAAAATTACTTATTGTTTGATTAAAGAAAACTCAGATGTATCTAATGGTAAAATTTTCTTTTCAATTACGGCACTGAAGTGTCAAAGATACTGCACTTTGAGCAGATAAAAGTGCACCTAATATTTTACTGCTGTAATGACCTTCAACTGAACTGAAGCATGGAATATTCAAGTTATAAGTTCGAAAGCTGATTAGGATTACTTTTAAAATCCATAAAGACATCTGGAACTTCAGTCCATGGAGAATAAAGCTTTCGGTTTGAGGAGATTAAAAGACAACACATAATGGGTTTAGGCAATGCGTTGGAGCAAAGTTAAAACTTAATTTAAGAAACTACCAAAGTGGGAAATACTTTACTATAGATATGAAACTATAAGTTATTTGTCTTAGAAAAAACTTTCATAAGTCTTGAATGTTAAAATAAATTATTATATAAAAGAATAGACGGTTTTATTCATTATCTTATTGTATATATTCATTTTTAAAGTCGTTTATTAAGATGAAAAATCGACTATGTAAGATAATATATTGTTCATAGAAATACACATTAATTTAAAAAAAAATGTTTCATTACATTAGACTGAAATGGAAACTGTTTTCATACATTTTTGATTGAAATTAGATATTTAAACTTGTTTCAAATGGACCTCATTGATAAAATTTATAGATCAATTATTAAGAAACAGTTTAAAATTTTGAAGATTTGTAATAAAATTATAATTGTTACTATTTCTAGTCTTCTTTTAAGGAAAATAATTATTACCAATAGATTATATTATGCATCAGTATTAGGCAATTAATAGCGATGCACTCAATATTACCAGTTTTGATCGTAGATACGTTTAACACAGTATCCATTTAATTCTTTTTGTTTAAAAATATTTAGTAACTAATTCGAATATTAGAAACCCTATACTTAAAAACGCTATTTAAAAAGTACTTTTTTCTTTTTCTTTTTTTATGTTAGAAAAGATAGACATTTTAAGTAGTATGCTAAATATTTGTTCAAAAGTTTACTACAATAGAATTACTTTTTGTCGGTTCCTATTTTCTTGCAAAAACTTTAAAGAAGGCTTATTATCACGTAGAATTTCTTTTGTTTCCATGTCTAGAGAGTAATTTTCCACGCAATAGTTGCTTATGTTTATCGTGACGAAAATCTTGTTCTTAGTCGAGATTTATAGTCAGTTGTCTCAGTGTGAGTGGGTAATTCCCTAAACGTGGAGGCTGAGATTGCGCGAGTAATAAATGTTTAGTGTGACACCATATTAATAACTGTAATATCCTGTATGAAAAACTGCTCGCTAAAAAAGTTTGCTCTGCATAATATTTTTATTTTCGGGGATTGCATAGTATTTTAAAACTTTCGTGGAACATGAAATATTTTTGAAATAAAATATCTGTATCGATTTTTTGACATAAATTTTTTTGACAAAAAAAAAAAAAAAAAAAAAAAAAAAAAAAAAAAAATCTAAAAGGAACTCTGATTTGTGGAAAATATGTTTATTTTATTACTTTGAATGTTTTTTTGACCAAATCTGCTTTAAGTCAAAAATCTCCTAAGTAGTTTAAGTTAGTACTAAGTCTCCAAAATTCTCGTTGAAAAAATTGAAATTTGTAACACTTTTTTTGCAAGTCCAAAAATAAAACAATTATAAATTAAATCTTGTAGTTGTGAGATTAAAGGACAGTTAACCATTTTCAATTTCCTTCTAATAATCTGCCTTTGTAATCATGTGTATAGCAGATTTGCACAAATCCCTTTTTTGCATACATTTCAATAAAATACACCTCAATGTTAGAGAATTTACTTCTTTATTTCCATAATATTAAATGTTATTAATTATAAATGTTTTCCTTAATTTTACCTTATATTTTAAATTATTATTAAATATTAAATTGCAATATAATACTAATGTTGTATATTCGTCTAGGCAGGCACTTTGAATTAATCTATGATATCTTCATCGACTTCTATTAAATTTAAAAAAAAAAAATTCTAATGTTTTAGCTGTTTTTCTAAAAAAATTAGAGAAAATATAAATTTAACACCTTGAAAACGAATTTATCACTTCAAATTGAATATGAGAAATTACTGAATCTAAATGCTCATTATCAAAATTTTATAATATTTCTTTTTTTAAAAGTTTCTTTCTTTATTTACCGGAAATTCATTATTAGGAAATTTTTCTATTCATTTTTTTGTTATTTGAACCCATCTTGAAAAAAATTAATTCTCGTTGAAAAAAATTGAAATTTGTAACACTTTTGCAAGTCCAAAAATAAAACAATTATAAATTAAATCTTGTAGTTGTGAGATTAAAGGACAGTTAACCATTTTCAATTTCCTTCTAATAATCTGCCTTTTGTAATCATGTGTATAGCAGATTTGCACAAATCCCTTTTTTGCATACATTTCAATAAAATACACCTCAATGTTAGAGAATTTACTTCTTTATTTCCATAATATTTCTTTATTTGTCACTTTGATATGTTTTACACTCATGTCCATAAAATAAGGATAATTCAGAATCACACAGAAATTGAACTCTAAAATAAAAATTTCACCTGTAGAATTATCACACACATCTTGAAGAAGAATATGCAAATTACAGGAAACCACCAGATGGCGCGGATAGTACGTCACAATGACGAGAGTGTAAGAGAGGGGTATATAAGGAATGGTGGCAAAGAAGTAAAATTGTTCACAAGCGCTTTAAAAGCCTTTCAGTGCAATAACCGCATAGTTATGGCACAAAGGAAGCATTTGGATGATTTTTACGTTGTAGAATTATCGGATGACTGGAATGTGGACGTACCCAGCTGGAAGTATACGAGGAACTTGGAATCGCCCAGAGTGTCATCTCCAGGCTTTGGCAATGATTCTAAGATGATGGTAATGTGAGTAGATGTTACAGCACAGGTAGCCCCCGAGTTAAAACGCCGAATGAGGACCGGTATTTAGCAGTTACTGCCAAAAGAAACAGACGGAGCACAGCATCAGATCTGTCTCGTCAGCTCTCTTTAGCTACCAGTACGACAGTTTCAAGGCAGACCGTGTACAGACGCTTAGGGCACATTGGTCTATATGCTCGTAGGCCTGTCAGATGTGTTCCACTTACTGCAACTCACTGTCGCCTGCGATTAACCTGGTGTAGAGAGCTTGCATTGTGGACACCGCAACAGTGGTCTTGTGTGATGTTTTCCGACGAGTCCAGGTTTAGTTTGCAGTCTGATTCTCGCCGGACTTTCATATGGAGAGCGCCAGGTACCCGTTACCACCAAGAGAACACCATTGAACGACACCGTTACGGTGGTGCAGGATGGCTCGTTTGGGGAGGAATTATTCTTGGTTCCAGAACTGACCTGCATGTTCAGAGTGTAACGATGACAGGCCACATCTATCGGGATGTCATTCTGGAACAACATGTACGTTTGTTTCGGGGCGCCATGGGTGCTGAATTTCTGTTTTTGGATGACAACGCCCGTCTTCACCGTGCAAACATTGTAGACGAATGCCTTCAATTGGAGGATATCACCCGTATGGATTGGCCAGTATACTCACCGGACTTGAATCCAATAGAGTACGTGTGGAATATGCTTGGCCGACGAATTGCAGCCCGTCAACCTCCCACCTGCCAACCGGAACTTCGGAGGGCATTGCTTGATGAGTGGTGTAATATTCCCCAAGATCGGATTGATAATTTGATACTCAGCATGCCTAGGCGTTGTAAGGCCTGTATTGCATCGTCCGGGAGACATACTCCATATTAACCATCATACTAACCATGTTATACTGTTTTTTGTAAATAGGTTCTTTTTTTCGAAATTTGCTCCAGGAGTAAAAATCGCAATTTTTATTAATTATGTCAAACATATAGCATCTTTTTTGCTCTTTACCTTTTGTTTAATAAATAGACTTTACAAATAAGTGAAATTTGTTTTGCTTCTGTCTCTTTCTTTGCCTGAACTTCATTATCCTTAATTTATGGACATGAGTGTACTTAGCCTATTTCATCCCATGTTGTAAAAGATGTAGATGGTTTTAATAAAAATGAAATTGCAAATCTTTTTATGTACACATTTTTTATTAAACTCCCCACTATGACCTGGTGGTAATGTTTACCGACTAGTATGAAAGAGGATAAAATCGAGTAGGTCTCGATGGAGATTGTGCCAGTTTTCGCATGTTTCGGTGTTAGATAGGAGAGGGTCGATTGTACTCATAGGAATACGATGCCAGAGAAGAAATCCTTTTTTCATTATCAGTACTCTGAAGAACAACTTGATAAATAAACCTTCATTAAAAAAGAAATAATTAACCTCAAGTTTTTAAAAAGTTATGCAAAACTCAGCCACGCACAACTGACTGGCATATTTAAACAAAGAAGCGTAAATAAAAATCAAATGACTCTATAACTTGAAGTGAATAACTTAGAACGATGTATAAATGGATGACATATGTGTGAGGTTTTACTTTACTGATACAATGCCTGAAACAATTCAGTTTAATTTCTAAACACAGAATTTCAATAGCGTATTCACCACCACATTTCAAGTCTTTGGTTGTTTGTCAGAGTGAAAAACAGGACTTCTCAAATGCGTGTATAAAATTAAAATATCATTACGTAATCAGAAAATCAATACTTTCTGAACCGGAAAAAATCTTAACTTAGACCTCATTCGATATATTAACACTTTTACAAAATTTTATTACTCTTTTGAGTGAATTTAACAGATTTATTACGTTTTAGATCTGTTCTTGTACAAATTCATTTCAAAATGTGAATGTATCGAATGTATTTAATTATATTACTTGATACATTTACAAATCAGTTATACTTTTATACACACGTTCCATGATAAATCTCGTGCTCATGAGTTATTAGATTATAAATATAATGTGATTGTATAATGTAAATGATATATAATGTGATTGTATAATGTAATGATATATAATGTGATTGTATAATGTAATGATATATAATGTGATTATACATTTATTTTATTGTAAGAAATAAATCAGTTAATTCTTTTTTTATTTAATTAAGAAATTCAATGGTATTATTAATAATATTTTCGTCTAGGATACAAATCTAACCCACATTTATTTACGTGTGTATTAGAAGTTTCAGGTATGTAGGCTAGTAGGAGAAAATACTGTATTGATAAAGTGGAGTTTCTTAAGAAATGCAATTACATTACTTAATACATTCATCGAAATCAAATCACTCATTTTGCAAATAAGAATACAGTTACTTTACACATAAGAATTCAAGAATCTGTTTATATTCAGGGTGCGTGGAAGACTTCTAAAATTCAAAGAGTTATTTGCATATGAATTTGAAAAATTGCACACTTCAAACAGAATTCATTGCATTGCAAGGAATTCAATATGCCCGAACAATTTTTCTCGAATTCTAAAATATCATTTCGTAGCATCTTGATAGTTTAGAAAACGATTCCACCGAGATATGACATTAAAAAAAATTTTTAGAAAAGCGCAGAGAATATACAAAGTGAAGTGAAAACTCGATTCTCGTGCTGTTTTGAATCTCTAAAGAAGGTTTCGAGCAGTTGTCGAATTTTACTTATCGGCATTTTAAAAAAAGTTTTTTAGTATACAACTACTCCAAGAATTCCATGAGCGTTATTTTGAGATGCAGACGGAAAGTATTTTTCAGAAAATGGAAATTGTGTGCTTAAAAATTTCAAATCTTTTGTGTTCGACATTTTTTTTTTTGTTGAGGATCGGTAGTTCTACTCGTGTTTGAGTATGAAATAGAATTTTTTTGGATGTGTGTGTGGTATATAGATGCTACGTTTGGAGGATCACTTTTTTTTTGTATGAAAAAGAAATCTTATTATAGAGCAATTGTATGAGCAATGCATAATTTAATTTTGTTATAAGTATAGTTTCGTATTCAACGAATCAGATTTCTGAAGTGAAGAAAATTCGGATTTGAAGTTCAACTTAGGATTTGTTATTTAAAAAGAGTTCATCATGACATAAATGAATTAAAATTGAAAAAATAATCAAACATAAAAACGAAAATACAAAAAAAAAATACTATAGAGCAATTATATGAGCAGTACATGATTTTATTTTATTATAAATTGGGCTTGGTGTTCACATAGAGGATTTCGAAAGCAAAGGAAATCGATTCGAAGCAAAAAGAATACCGAAAAAGATTACCAAAATGCCCTGGGGACCAGGTGAATTCAATGGATAAAATGCTATTGCAAATATATTGAAGTTGATTGCGTAGGAATTGAATGGATATTGCAATTCTGCAATGCTTGAAGAATTAAATACTGCCTGTGAGGAGCAATTATATGAGCATTGTATAATTTGATTTTGTTATAAATAGAGCTCGTGGGTTTTTTGAAATTCGAAACTCAACTCAGAACTTTTTTTAAAAAAGAGTTCACCATGAAATTAATAATTAAAGTTAAGAAAATAATCAAATTAAAAAAATTATATGAATAAATATTTAGAAAAGTTATATAAACAATACATAATTTAATTTTATTTTTTTAAGTAGGGTCTGGTGCTCAACGCAAATGAAATGAAGGATATAGATTCGAAGCCAGGAAACGAGATCAGATCGAATAGTTTGTGTTTATGCCAAGTATCGACACGCTAAATTTGTAAGTTCCTCCACAGAATTTAAAGGGGTCGTAGGAGGAGGTTAACCTATCAGATATTGGATAAGGGGTATGCAATTGCACAAGTTGTGCATGCCACCATAAAGGGATTAACCAGATAAGTATTTTTATGGAACACTCCAAATAAAATAAAATTAAAAAAATTGTTGAAATAAATGAATTTATCTTCAAAGCCCAAAGATTATCAGCGCAATTCCTAAAAAAATGTTACTAAAATTACCAATCTTTATTAATGAACTCATCGCAATTAATTTGCAAAAATACTGTTAGCTTGGGAATAAATGCACAATACACAAACTAATGATGATGTTCTCTATACAATTAATGCTGTTATCTTTCTGATCATCAATTAATTCAATCCTATAATCAGATATGATCAACAAGAAGGCATTATCAATTTCAACTCTGAAGTTTCCAATGAAAATTTTCGTTAATTAATGTTCTGCTATATTATTTAAATTTAAATTTTTGATCAAACTTTCATTTTTTAATTCCAATCTTAGGATTTTAACAATATCATTCTACATTCATACTGTTTATTTATGATAAATTTAGCGAGGGCGAATAACAGGAGATTTCTGTAATGCCTTAACAAAGTTTGTTTTACTTTTAATTTTTAATGTATTTCAATATATTAATTGATAAATTTATTTTAAAAACTTTCAGACTGAAATTCAAAATATGATATTTATTTTTTCACGAAGTTCCCAAAAATTTCTAACATTTTAATTTATTAAAGCTGTTTAACATTATGTAATTCCTATAAGATAGCTTTGAAATAAAATTAACATCCACATTAAATGATAAGGCATTCTTTACTTATAAAGCATACACAAAGGAAACCCAAAAGAACGTTTGAAGTTACTTCCATTATTTTTTTTATCTAACAGAAATGCCACATGTAATACTTAATCTACGAAATTTTCTAGTAAATTGAAAAAATATTTAAGTATGAACATACCACTTGAATGCTTCGACATTGCCACTTATTTGATTTAACATTTCCCCATGAAGGGCTCACTTTAAGGTGAAGAATACCCAGGTAGCAGGCCTGATGAAAAAGCATAGCGCCAAAGTGATTACCATTTTAATGTGCACTAATAATATATTAATGTGCACTCATTTTTTAGAAAGTTAAGAAAATGTGATTTTTTTAGTTCGCCTAATGGATATGCAAAAATAAAAAATATTGAATGATTTAATATCAAACAATCTCTGAGAATCAGAAATAATCAATAAACTCTGGAATATTTTAATTAATTATTTTTATTTCTTCTTCTTCTTCTTCTTCTTTTTAAAAAAAAAAAAAAAAAAAAAAAATTAACGAGGTGCATAAAAGAAAAACTTTTTCATGGAAAAAAATGGGTTAACTAAAATTATCTGATCAAAAATTAAATTGCCATATTTAAATTTATTAGAAACTTTCTAAAACTAGTTAATAAGATTTAATCATATATAAAGACATCTGATAAATGAAATTAATTTTGAAATAAAATTGTTTTACAAAGTTTTGAGACAAAAAAGTTCAGATTAAAAGTTCTGTCTATTCTTATAAAAATAAAAATTGTCCTCTCTCCACTTCATCCCAAACTCTATTCTTCAGCCTTTAATAAAAGTCAGTCTTTCGCAGAGAAAATTTCGGTGAGGGACTAAAACTTGATTTAATTTGTTCAGGTAATCAATTTTTAATTTGCTTCGACATTTTTGGTAGAATTTTGATAGTTCAAAAAGTTTTGATGGATGCCATCCCTTACTAAAATGACCTGAACTATATTTTGTTGATTACAACTGAAATCCCCCAAAAGGAAGATTTTTAATAGTAAAATAAATGAAAATTAAATTAAGAAATTTTTCAGAGTGTAAATTGCGAGTATTAATATGAATTCAAGCATAATACACATGCTTTATTTTCAAATTATTTTATTAAAAATCAGATATAGTTTTATTTTACATAAATTAAATTACTAATTTTCTATGCATATTTACAATACACCTATACATTTTATCGATAGTAATATTAGTAATTATTTTCAATAGTATAAAAATATTTTGGAGCAATTCTAGATGTTACTGCAATATTTAAAACCATGTGTATTTTCGGTTAAATGTAAATTAATTGGAAAATACCAATAAGCTATTTACGTAGAAAATTAAAAGAGTTACATTTGTGCAAAAAATGAAACGTTTTATTATATGCAGCGTCGGTGGTCCTCATGTATCACTTATAATCCCAAGGACAAGCTACTGACACAACGACAGCACTTTCAGGGGTAACTGCATTTGCCGGTCGTGCCTGAGAAAATCTGGAAAACTGCCACCACACTGCCCGACGATATTTATGCACTTCGTCACAAATACAATCAAGTCTTCTCATTTGACAATGCAGCGAGTACAAGAATATCGTCAGAAGATTCGAACCTTAGGTCTCCCACACGCCAACTGCGTATATTGTCATTGGGCTATTAGACGGGGAACAATGAAAGGTAATTTAATTTGTATTGATGAATTGTAATTTTAATTTCTTTTTAAATTTAAAGTATATGTTTTCAATGAAATATTTTTTTTTTTGTTGTCATGATTTTATAACAAAAATTAATTAATCTTAATTAGTTGTTAAACACTTAATACCTCTGGTGGGAATTTTTTCCAAAATTGTAGTGGTGCAATGTGAGTGTAGAGTAACAATTGACCCCCTTCGTAGTGCAGCCTGGGTAATGCTGAATATGTTACATATCTGACGTCCTAATGCGAATAGGCTCAAATATTAGAGTCCGACAATAGAAAACGACAAAAATTTTCTTTTAAATAATATGTGTACAGAAATTTGAATTTAATAAGTAAAAAGGTTACAATTATTTCTGTTTACGCAACCTGACAGTTTTGCTCTACTTATACAGTTTTTCTATCAAATTTATATGCGTGTAAATAAAAAGGAGCATTCTAATTCAAAAACAATTTTTAGTAAGTATGCAGCTAAGCCTTAAATATTCACTTTATTTTCGAACTGATAAATAGAAGCAGATGAAACAACAGAATAATTTTCAGTCCGGCTATGATGACTGGATCCGACTAGAAATTTATCGATGACAAATTTTTTTTGAAATCTAAGCGAAATAAATAAAAATAAAACATATTTTAATACAAACGAAGAATATTTAGAAAACGTGAAGTATATAGAACGTGGAGGAACAGATTTCGTAAAACAGAGGGCTGAATGTAAATTTGGCCGCAAGCCGCACAAAAATAAATAAATAAATAAAGACTTGAAAACTATCCCGCCCATATATGTTTTTAAATATAACAAAAGTAAACAATTTTATGTATAATAAATATAATATAATAAACAAGTATTATAAAAAAAAAAAAAAAAAAAATTTTAAAGTCAATTCCTACTTTTTTTTTACTATATTGCAGGAAGTCCTTTATAAATAATTTTCATTCATTTTAATAAGTTTATCTGGCGCCATCTATTGGTAGATATATGCAACTTAAATCTAAAAAAAATAAAATTAATTAATTTAATTTAATTAATTAATTTATATTTGAAAAAAAACTGTATTAACTTCAAGTGCCATCCCCTACAAGTTCAAAAAAAATGTACTTGAACTTGAGTGGATGAATAAAAAGTATTTTATGAACGATTGAAACTTTGAACAAGATATATATAGGGAGAGTGTGAGCTAATAGAAGGAATTGAAAAAGGAATTGCAGTATTCAAGTGCAACAGCGATGTGCCAAATCCTTTTTATTTATCGATTTCTTTTTGATGTTCATAACTATGTTTTTTCAGAAATACATGTTGATTCTGGAAGCCTTTCACATTTTAATTTATTCAATAACAACAATCCCAACTACTTTGTTGAGTACGATGTTGGAATATGGAATATGTTCATGGCAATAAATAGCATAAAAAGAAAAAGAAAATTACGTTGATAGAAATCAAGCATCTTTGGCAGAACTCTATTGACAAAGGATCTGTAATTAGTTAGAAAACGCTGAAAAATGTTTTTCTTATATTTAAATATTTTCTTCTTTATCCATCGAAAACTGAATTTTGTTTTTCTTATAATTAAATATTTTCTTCTTTATCCATCTAAAACTGAATTTCGTTTTTTCTGATTTCAAAATTGGAAATGTTTTTCAAAAATTACGAATTCTATTTTAAAAATAAGATGGACGTGTGATCTAATACAAAGAAATTCCAAAATAATCCCATTTATTGTGAGACTCATTACTAAAGGCGATGAATGGATGATGTGACTCCTAATAAAGGACTGTTGAACTTTGAAACTGGAACAAAGGATCCGATTCGAAGTTCGCTGACTCCGAGTCCATCGTGTGCCTAAGCTCGTTTATCGAAATTTGGACACCAAACCAATTTGTCTGAATCCTATCTTTCTCCTGTCGTGATTTATTTGGGAAATTCATTTCACCAAACGTATTAGCCCCGGAAATTGAAATGAATGGGATCATCATCGATTGATTCATCGCGGAAAGAAGCCCTGCATTCAGAGCCAGAGTTGCAGCTTACATGGATGCCCAGTTCATAATAGCACTAGATGGCGAATAGAGCAGCCTAGTTCTTATTTTATATCAGGATTAAAACTCATTAATGATAACTTAAAACTGGCAATTAAAAGTTTAATGCGGATATATTTTTACAGTACATTAAAATTGTATTCATTAATTTCACAATTCATCAGCGTAATTTATCAGTTGAAGCTGATAATAATAAGACATTATTGTAATGCAATAACTCATCAGTGAAATTAGTGAAGATTGAAATAAACCTGAACTCAGTATAATATTAAAAGTATTTTTCTAGATTTTTCTTTATCCGGACTAGCCAATGACAACTGCAGGTTTAATGTGCATATACTTCTACAGGGAACAGTACGTTAAAAAATTGTAAAGATAATTTTAAATTCATAGAACAGAATAATTCCTCAGCTGAAGCTGCTGAAAATAAGACTATTTAAAGGTTGGTAAAATAAGCAGCAATTTTTCAGTGAGTTGAATGAAGAATGAAATAAACTTGAACTGAGTAATATTTTAAAAGTAAATTATCTGGATTTGTCTTTAGCCAAACTGATCAATGACAATATTGTCGTGAAGTAACAACGCACCAGTGAATCGAGGAAATCATAAAATAAACTTTAATATAATTTTATCAGAAACATAAATTATTTGGATTTTTCTTTATCTGGACTGATCAAACACAACAAAGAGTTTAATGTTTTCTGCAATTAGCATATATTTTTAAGTTGATATCGCACTTTTCTCATTAAAGATATTTTGAAATTCGTAGAATAATAAAATTCATTGACACCAATTGACGTGATAATGATGAGGCATAGATGTGATGCAGTAGCTCGTTAGTCAATCAAAACAAACGACTTACTACAGTACTGTTTTAAAAATGAATTGTTGTTGAGAGGTTTTGTATAGGTAGTTTGTAGAGGTAGTGAGGTGAGCTTCTCGCTTTTGAATTTATTAGTTCTGCTTGCTCTGTTAAAGAAACAAATAATAAAAGGTTCTAAAAATTAGTGTTAGCGTTGTTGTTGTAATGTAATGATTTTAATTGCGAAAACGCCCCCCCAAAAAATTAACATATTTTATGTATTATATGAGTATAAAATACGTTTATTTTGACTTGAATGCTTATTCAATAAGTGCCAACTTTAGTACATAATTGCAATTTTATTAAAAAATATTTCTTTATGGGAATTTTTCTCACAGTGTATCACACACCTACACTATTTCATATATAGGGCAGTCTATTACACTTAGAAGTATTAAATTTGTAATTTGTTTTTCAATGAAAAATGACAGAGATTAAAATTCAGTTCTTAAGATTGTCTAAAATTGATAAAAAGTATTTATATCTTTGGAATCTCTGTTTTGAGACTGATACATTTTGAAATTAGATTTATTTTAGATACATTTCAGTAAAGGTTGCTGCATTCTTAAATCATTTTGCGTTTTTATAGTAATTTAAAAATACTTGCTAAGGCAAGGAAATTAAATCTGATATTTTAATTCAGTTTTAAGGGATTTAATAATTTTCGTGAATTCGTTTTGAATTCTATTTGCGGAGTTACAGTATATAGTCAGGACAAAAAGCGATTTGAAATCTATATTTAAAATTCAAAATATTAGAATTGAAATTAATTTTTGAAATATATTTATTCAATTACTTATCGAAATGTTGATACCGATCAATTACTGACCAATCTGATAATGATTAGCTATCTTAAATTTTAAAAAATCTAATCAATAAATATGAGTCATATTGTTTTTCAACAATTTTAATCTGTAATTTAAATTATATAAATTCTTTAAAATTCTCTCATTTTACTGATAGTGGATTATATATATAAACTCATGTTTGTGAAAATTGCAACACCATGAAGGAATCGTCATAATTGAATGAAATTTAATACACAGTTGAGTGGTAGTGGTACAAATAAATGATTAAATGTACAAAGCAAACAAGCAATAACAAGAGATCGGAATCAGTATTTTGTGTAGCCACCACGCACCGCAATAAGTGCTGCTACACGACGTGGTATGGAGTCAAACAAATTTTGAATGTCTGCCTGAGGAAGAGCATTCCATATTGTTTGTATGCGCACCCAAAGTTCGTCTGCAGTAGCAACGGGACAAGGATCACGAGCGAGACGCCGACCTACGAATTCCCACACATGTTCAATCGGCGACATATCAGGGAATACGCAGGCCAAGGAAGAAGCTGTACCTGCCGCGTTGCAAAGAAGGATTGAACAGTCCTAGCGATATGACGGCGGGCATTGTCCTGTTGAAAAACAGAGCCTGGCAAGCTTTGAAGGAAGGGAACAGCTTGGGGCTGTAGAACTTCACTGATGTACCGGTTGCTGTTCAGATTGGCCACAATTCTTTGCAATTGAGATCGTCCATGATATGCTATGGCACCCCAGACCATAACCCCGAGTGTTCGTCCACTGTGGCGTTCGATAATGCACTCCGGAAGGCGGCGTTCACCGCCATAGCGTCTGACACGAATGCGGCCATCATGGTACCACAAATTAAAGCGGAATTCGTCAGAAAACACGACATGCTGCCAATCAGCACGCCAGTTTCTATGCTGAGCGGCCCATTGTAGCCGCAGGCGGCGATAGTTTAGCGTGAGAGGGATCCTGTATAAAGGAGTCCTTGCGCGCAGTCCACGCTGCAGCAGACGTCTACGAATTGATGAAGCACACAATGAAACACCTGTAGCTATTGACCACTGTGCTACCAATTGTCTAGAGGAAGCTGTACGGTCCGTCAGCGCCATGCGGACCAGGTGTCTATCATCGCGAGCTGACGTCCCATTTCGGGGTCCACTCCCGGATTTCCGAGTTGTCCGACACTCGTCCGTCCACTGCTTCCAAAGACGCATCACTGTGCTGCTGTTATGCTGCACACGAGCGGCTACTGCACGATAAGACAATCCAGCTTCACGAAGGCCGATGATTCTCTCGCGTTCAAACTCTGTAAGTTGTTCAAATCTTGCTCTCTTTCGTCGAAGAGACATAAGTAACGATTGAGCTAACGTTTACCACTAGCAGATAACCACCGATAACCATACACGCCTCGCTACAGCCGTCTATTTATTCGGATCCATACGCCGTTCAGAGGGCGCTGCTCAGCATACGCATGCGCTACGGATTTGAAATTCTAATCATTTGCATATCATGCGCTAATTTGCATTTCCTGAAAATTTCAGCTCACTCGCGTAAGTCCTTCCCATGAAGTTACAATTTTCACAAACATGAGTTTATTTAGACAGTTACATTTTGAATTTCATTTGTGTTTATTATTTATTTGTCGTTTAAGAATGTATTTTAGTTTTATTTCGTTAATAGTGTATTTGATGCATAAATAAAAATCTATGATCCATAAAAATATTATTAATGAAATTGTTTCTCATTTAATTATTCAAAAATGAACTATGAACAGACACCTTCCTACCTTTGAATATAATATTCTCAATAACTTTCATCTCAACAATTCGTCGTTTGTAATGAACTTCCCCAAAGTTCACTCGGGATGAAATGGACTTGTAATTAAAGGGAAATATCATTATAGTAATGATAATTAATTGTCAACGGGAGACATTTAAAATAGATGTCATTTTAGATAGTTCAAATGGTTTATCAGTGAACGGATGTATAATAATGAGCTCCTCAAATGGAAAACACTGCTTGATTTGTTCGTCGAGTTGAGTGAATGATTAATAAATTTAGCTTAGAAGAGAATGTTGCCTTTATTACGGACCGGAAAATGGGATTGAATAGAATTCAAAGTCCTAATTTGATTTGTACAGTTCTGATTTAAATAAATACACTACAATTTGTGCAAGAAGAAAAATGACATAATATTCCCACTTCCGCAGAAAAAAATAATTTGCAAAGAAACATTTACTATTTATTTAAAATTACGCTTTATATGATGAAAATTTGGCTATATTACATTTTATAGGATAATTTTTTTTTTATAAGCTGTATTAAAATTTAAAAAAGAAAGGCACTGAAATTTAATGAATTAAGGAAAATGTAAATAAACTTGCAGTGTAACTGAATTTATGGTTAAAGCAAAAACAAGTCTTAAAATTTTTTACTTCTACAAAATGCAAAATAATAGAATAAATAATCATTTGTCAATTTGTTGGAATTAAGTATGATATATATACAATATATATATATGTGTGTGTTAAATCAGGATTCCATTATATTTAACTAATGATTTTGGATTCTAGATATATTCAAAAGGCTATCAGCTAATATATAGATTTCATATTGAAGGAAAGATTTGAAGACACAATAAAAAATTATATAGGTATTTAATTTTAAGGTTACAAAAAGATACCATATATTAGTTTCATTTAAAAACTTTTTAAAAATCAATTTAAATAAAAAAAAAATTTCACAGAAATTATGAAAGTATTATTAAAAAATGTATGTTTATCTTTGTTAATTAAATCATTAATAAAGTTCTAAAATAATATTTTAAACCAACAGGCATAAAAAATTTGTTGAGTTCAACTATTTGAATATTGAAGTGGATATTTTTAAAGGAACTTAATTAAATTTATAGTAAAGATATATTTTGTTAAATTTTCAATATTTTTTAATAGTTGCAACCCAGAATGATATTTATTTATAAGAATTACATTTTAGTTAAAGTAATTATAACTATTACAAAACTCCTTTAATTCGTAAAGAAAATATAATAGAATGAAATATCAGTGTCTGAATTTCAAATTGTATTCTTAATTAGCATAAAAATGTAAAAGAGTCTAACGTAGTATCATTAAAGTTTTCAAAGCTAAGCATTCTTACATAAAGAAATTTTATTCCTCAAACTATTTCTGAAGAATAAAATTTACGAGAAAACAACGTCTCAAAATGCAGACTTTGGAAAAGTTTTAAAGACTTACATAGTATTTTAAAGACTAGTAATTCCTCAAGTAACTCAATTTTCTTTTCTTATCATGAAATTTATTTGGAGAGACAAACTGTTTTTATTTGAATAGAAGTGTCTTCTTATTACGAAAAAGATGGAAAAACGATATCGTAAAAACGAATAATTGGTCATAAAGAAATGTTTTATGAATTACAAATGGCTTATGGAACTAAATTTACGAAAAATTATCTCATAGAAATAGAGTTTTGGATATTTGCCAGCAGTTTTAAAAGAGACTTTCTGAACTGCTTTAATAATTTATTTGCGTCTTTTCAATATTGGAATTCAAGATACCGAAATATCATCGCATTCTTAAGATTGTTCTTAAATTGTTCATTCATTTTATAATAAACCTTTTATACAGGGTCCTAGTAAAACGAACTTTCCCACATTTGAATTAATGTAGGAAGGAAGGATTTAGTTATGTGAAACATCCAGATAGGATTTTTCCAGATTTGTTCAGATATATTTTATTTTAACTATCCTTAACCTCCAATCTTCAGGTGAATTTAATAACTTATGCAGTAAAATGAACAAGTAAAAAACAGGAGAGACTATTGTTGTAGAAGATAAGGATCCATCAGAGAATTATTTGAAGAATGCGAAGATTTTGAAGGGGGTAACATTTATGGTGTAAGAGATCCTAAACATAAGATTGCTCGAGGTCTTTTTTAATTTCGGCTGATGTTGTTAGTTTTTAATGCATAGAACTTTTTCCTTATTAATAAAGTAGAATTTCCAATGAATGTTTACAAAGAACATTTTAAGAGTACAAATTTGAATGCTTCCTGGATATCATGTTTCTTATGTACTAGATAAAAATGGGCTAAACGGTAAGTCATCTCAAGAAATTTAGAATTACAAGTGAATAACTTCTAGAGAAAGAAAATCCCAACGTCTTATAGAGTCTTTGCTATAACCGAATCTAATCTCATAAATATGGAGTATAAATTATGCATATGCGTTACAACAATTAGGTATAGCTTAATGTAATAAGTAAGCCCTATTATTACTAAAACTGCCACAATAACCGTCCTTTAATACTCTTTAAAAGTATTTTAATCCTCATATTTACATTCATCTGGGCAATGAAGTATTTTAAATGATAGTTAATGTAATATTAAACTTCCTTTAGAATTACAGTTAGAGAAGCAGAATATAAAACAGTTCTCTCGGGTTTAAAATGCAAAATTCGAAATTGACAAGTGTTTGGAAACTAATGAAAAGCTCTAAATAATCAATTTTTTTACATTTTTATCAAGAAAGATAGAATAGAATTCTGAAAAGCAGAGGAATTCAAATTTTATTTAAAAAACACGAGAGTGAATCGTTTTATAAAAGCATTATAATTAACACATCCTAATTTTCTTCGAACATGGTCTAAGTATATAATCAAATCTTTTTTAATTTAATCCATCACATTGATTTTTTATAATAAACTGTAAGTTATTTTTAAAAAAATATTTGAGAGAACTGAAACAATTTTATAAAGTAAATACAAAAAACTAAGATTAATAAATTTAGTATTTATTCATGTGTGATAAATTGTTTTTTAAGCAATCTGAATCACTACTTATGAGTTTAAAAATTAAATGACATAAATCAGTACCAAAACTTTTCCCAGTAATTAAAATAGTTAATTACTTAAAATACTCGTTATTTTGTTTTGAAAAAAAGTTAGACTGGAAAGCAGATTGTTAAGTGACATTTAAGAGTAAACACTATGTGGAATCTATTTTAATTTTCTAGGTCGGTGGAATATATCGTAGAACTATATTGCATCGTTTATTATAATATGAGTATTCACTCCACTAAAATGCATTAGAAATTTCTCGGAACTTTCACTTCATTAAAAATTCCTTTGTAACTCAAAAGACAGAATAAAATGCAAACAATATTGAATAATTACTAATCATATAACATTTGACATATTGATTTCCTGAAGAATTTCGAATTGAATATTATCAGGGTGTCTCTAATAATTATCTGCTGATAGTAATACCCATTATTTTTTTGTAATTATGTGATGAGTTAATTATGTGATGGTGGTAATAAACTTACCACCGACAGTAATAAATGTAAATACATGAAATGCTTCCTCTGAATCACAGTAAAAACGAAGGCTAAATCAATAAAATCAAAATTTCACCCTTTGAATAAATTTGGATACATGCAATTGCTTGTTGCTTTCAGGTAATCATTCTTTTTAAGTTTTTCAAATGCACTCTAAATTTTTATTTAAAGCATATTAGAACCTTGAACAATGAAACTTCGTTTATTTAACGATTCGAAAGAATCTTAATTACAGTTTTGAGAAAATTGTAAAATCAAGGTAAATCAAAGAAGTCAGTTTGCCATAAACAGTCCACGTACGGATAAGGTGAAATCAAGTCTTCCTAGAGGACTTTAAGGGCCTCGTATTTGAATGTCGTATGGGTGAAAGATGGGTTAGATAGCATGATTTTCTCCGTAAGACACACGCTGTCAGTTACCATCGAGTTACCCTGTTTCAAAAGCTCGTGACTGCAACTTATGCCACCAACCCCCTGAGCGATTTAAAACTAGACTAAAAATCAGGCGTTATGATTTTCTTGTCCTTAGATTTTAAGATTTTTTTTTTTTTAAATGCCTGACTTATGGGTGTTTAAATTTAGATGTGTTATTGAACTTAAATTTGTGTTAAGTGAATTTCTATTTGTTATGCTTGTTTTTATGCAATTAAATAATATATATTGCAATATATTATGTATATGCAATTTTATGCAATTAAATAATATTGTTAATTAATATTTATTTTCATAAAATTTACAGTTTTTTGTTAAATTTACAAATTAAACAAAAAACTGTAAATTTTATGAAAATAAAATATTAATTAACAATATTATTTAATTGCATAAAATTGCATATACATAATATATTGCAATATATATTATGTATATGCAATATTAAGTTAATATTATCAATATTATCAAGCATATTATCAAGTTAAGTTAGCATAGCAATATTTTCAAGTTAATTTTCAAGGTTTAGTTTTACTGATTGAAGAATAATGAGTTGCCCTTATTATAATTCAAGTTGTGGCTCTAAATTTTTAAATAATATGGATATTTAAATAAGCTTGTAGTACCTGTAGGTTTCTGTTTTAATAAATATTTTATTAAACTAAATTTATTTATTTAAATTTTAGGAAAATGAAAATTTTTCAAATAACAGAATTCGAATTCCATACGATATATGTACCCTAAAACATAAATTATCATGCTTTAATATCACACATATTTAGATTTAGTATTGTTTTTTATCTTTGTAAAACATGCGAATTTAATTCGAAAATAAAATATTTTACATAAAACATTTATATAAATGAATGAGTAATAATTACGAGGTTAATTGCATATTTATAAAAAAATATTCAAATTTTAAATTCAATTATGTAAAATATGGCTAGAAGAAATCACCTGGACGACTTCACGCGTGTAAGAATGATCGGAAAGCTGGAGGATTGGCGTACTGTCACCAGTGTAGCTGCAGAGTTCGGAATCAACAAAAGTGTCGTTTCGCGCTCTTGGAAACCGTTCCAAACCACAGGTACAGCTATTAGAAAGGTTGGTGGTAGCCGCTCGAGGAAGACAACTGCAGGGGATGATCGATATATCGTCCTGCAGGCGAAAAGAGGCTAACAGCAGTCAGCAAGCGCCATTGCTCAGCAACTCTGTACAGCGACGTGGCGACAAGTGTCACGGTTTACTGCAGCCAGACGCCTTCACAAAGTGGGCCTATTCGCCCGCCGTCCTGAACGCTGCCTCCCGTTGAAAGTTGGCCACCGACGCCACCGTTTACAATGGTGCAGAGAGCATAAAAATTGGACAACTGATCAATGGAGTCGTGTCCTCTTTACGGATGAGAGTCGGTTCTGTACCAGAAACGATTCTCGACGCGTTTTGATTTGGAGAGATGTCGGGACCCGGTTTTATCCCAGTAACTTCAAGGAAAGACACCGTTATGGTGGTTCTGGAGTTCTTGTCTGGGGAGGCATTTTGCTGAACGGGCGAACTGAGCTCCACGTTTTCGACAGAGGGTCTGTAACCGGGGATCGCTATTGTGAGGAGGTACTCCTTCCCCATGTGCGTCTGTTCCGAGGTGCCATTGGCCCAGACTTCATTTTTATGGATGACAATACATGGCCACATCGGACTCTTGCTGTTGAGGAGCTACTGGAAAGTGAAGATATCACTCGAATGGATTGGCCAGCGTACTCCCCAGATTTAAATCCCATCGAACATGTGTGTGATGATTTGGGGAGACCCATTGCAGCACGCTTACATTCTCCGGAGAACACCCAACAACTCAAACAGATGCTGATTGAAGAATGGGCACTCCTACCGCAAGAAATGTCGCACCAGCTGGTTCTGAGTATGTGGAGACGGTGCGAAGCAACCATTGCAGTGAGGGGAGGGCATATCCCATATTAAGGAACATCTGTTTGTTGTTTTTCCTCTTTTATAGACAATCATAAATCACGATACTATGCGTTCAATAAAGCTTGTTTTTGTTTGATTCCATACCGTATGCATTGTATTCCTTTTTCAGCGCCGATGCTTTCGTCATCCTTTACGTACATAATACTCTCCCTCATTTCTGAATGTCATGTCTCTCAGATGATTTCTCGTGGAGTTATGGCAAAAAACATACCTGTTGCTTAAGTTTTGCACACCAGTATATATATATATATATATATATATATATGTATATTCATTTGTGTTATAAAGATACAACTCTAAGTACTTTGATTATTTGCCTTCTAGAGAGCGTAGTTCCGGGTCCAATTAGCCCAAAAAGTGCAAAAAATGACAAGCCAAACCAAATCTAGAGAACTTAATTAAATTGATTTTCTAGATCGAGACACTTCTAGATTTGATCGATTTTTTAGATTTTAACTTTTAAGATTGTTATATTTAGTGTCAAATCCGGCATTACAATATTGTCTACCTACATTTTTCTGCTTTAATTCATGTATTTGTATTATTTAATTTGTAAATGCACCTTTAGGTTTATATTTGAGATTTTTATCTAATTCCTTACTTTGTCGTTTAAAGCATTGTTCTTTATGTCTTGACCCTATATTGTAAGATGTTTGCTGAGAAGTATTAAGTGATCAAAATTAAAATTTCCCAGAAACTCCTACAGGATGTAAAATATTGGATAAAAGGCGACCATGCTTGAAAATGATACATATAAGAAGTTGTGAAAAATTTTGTGTAGGAAATTATTTTTGTTCCAAAAGATGATCGCAAGGTGCGAGATGGTGCTATCTTTTGTATTCATTGCGAGTTTATGTATTTTCAGAATAATTTGCAACCAATAAATTTTCAAATTAAAGATTTTGGTATTATTAACAATTCATTAAGAAGCTTCCTTTTTAAAAAAATTTCATGCTATCCGATCTTCAACATCGAGAAAGTTTTAGCGGCATGATTTCTATGCGTGACTGGACTCCATTTCCTATTTGTACATGTATTAGACATTTTTTATCGCTATTTTTTACGGACTACAGATATATTGGTTGCTACTTTTTTCTAAATTCCTCCTTAGTTACCAAATCTTAACCTCCATCAATTTTGTCCTTGGGAAAGGCACCATTTACCACGATAACATCCCCGTCATAGACGAAATCTCTTGTCCAATAAATTTCAAATCAATGTAAAAATGTAATACTGCATTAAACCATAGAGGGAGAAGACGGTAGACATTGAATGTGTACTACTATACTGTTATTTGAAACATGTGCTACATTTATATCTGCCATTAGTGGTAACTTAACCTTAACTTGTAACTGTTCATAATGATAAGAACTCATTTTGTTTTTGCAACAAATAAAATCTCCTTTTATATCATTTCCATTCGGAATTTTTTTGTCCATATTTTACTTTTCCTATGAGTTTTAAAGTGAAACAAACTATAGTCACCTTGTATATTTATATTCTTTTGCATGATGGGAATTTTCCAGACATTATTTTATTAATAGAACTTGTTTGTGAGTGCAGATTTCTAATTTATGAACTGTGCTTTGCTTTGGTTCTTCTTAAATTGTTAATATAAATTTAGTTTCTTTTTATACCATTTAAATTCGGAATTTTTTTGTCCTTTGTCCATATTTTACTTTTCCTATGAGTTTTAAAGTGAAACAAACTTGTATATTTATAATCTTTTCTTTCTTCTTTTGCATGATGGGAATTTTACAGACATTATTTTATTAATAGTTTGTGAGTGCAGATTTCTAGTTTATGAACTGTGCTTTGCTTTGGTTCTTAAATTGTTAATATTAATTTAGTTTCTTTTATATCATTTCCATTCTGAATTTTTTTGTCCTTTGTCCATATTTTACTTTTCCTATGAGTTTTAAAGTGAAACAAACGTGTATATTTATAATCTTTTCTTTCTTCTTTTGTTTGATGGGGATTTTCCAGACATTATTTTATTAATAGTTTGTGAGTGCAGATTTCTAGTTTATGAACTGTGCTTTGCTTTGGTTCTTAAATTGTTAATATTAATTTAGTTTCTTTTATATCATTTCCATTCGGAATTTTTTTTTGTCCTTTGTCCATATTTTACTTTTCCTATGAGTTTTAAAGTGAAACAAACTTGTATATTTTATAATCTTTTCTTTCTTCTTTTGCATGACTGGAATTTTCCAGACATTATTTTATTAATAATTTGTGAGTGCAGATTTCTAGTTTATGAACTGTGCTTTGCTTTGGTTCTTAAATTGTTAATATTAATTTAATTTCTTTTATATCATTTCCATTCGGAATTTTTTTGTCCTTTGTCCATATTTTACTTTTCCTATGAGTTTTAAAGTGAAACAAACTTGTATATTTATAATCTTTTCTTTTTCTTCTTTTGCATGATGGGAATTTTCCAGACATTATTTTATTAATAGTTTGTGAGTGCAGATTTCTAGTTTATGAACTGTGCTTGCTTTGGTTCTTAAACTGTTAATATTAATTTAGTGTGTTTTTTACTAATTATATTTGTATGAATAATCTTTAATTATATAATGTTTTTATTGCATTAAAAATTTTCGTCTAAAGGATGATTATGTCCTGTAGAATTAAAAATATTGATAATTTCCATGAAGATTAATTGCGGAAGTGGAAAAACTGCTAACTAATGAAACTTTAACTGATTAAAATTACTATCTTAACTGAATTATCTTAAACTGGACAATATTTTTAAAGCAAGTCTTCCATAATA
Organism: Caerostris extrusa; assembly: GCA_021605095.1. NCBI lineage: Eukaryota > Metazoa > Arthropoda > Arachnida > Araneae > Araneidae > Caerostris > Caerostris extrusa. The sequence goes on from BPLR01012671.1 coordinate 52,707, forward strand.
AAAATTACAAAATAAGAGTTAAATAAAATTATTTTTAAGAGTTAAAAGTATAAGGCCAATTATTTCTGTCTGAAAAGAGAGGGCTGTATTTCTATCAACTTAAAAAGTGTTCACAAAAGTGTAACCCTTTTCTGCATGTGAGTTTGACATTCAAAGTGTGTGACTTCAAGCAGAAGTGAAATGAATCAATAATAGCTTCAGATGATCTCCACTGGAAAAGCATACTTGCTGCGTTGCTTTATTCAAAAGCTTTGAAACTAAATTTGCACAACTTCATTCACCATCTATTTACACTTAAATAGTCTTATTTATTGCAATTACTGTGTTTGACCAGCTAATACGTGTTTAATGCAGCAAATTCATGCGAAGATAACAAAAGTAATAATAAAATTTCGAAAATAAACTATTTCTTAAAATACAGAGTTATTAACATCCACTGAGTTTATTGTTGCTTTCATTATAGTGTTGAGAAAATAAAAAAAGTTTTTTTTACAGAATTTAATTTAAAGATTTAATTTGAATTTAAATTCTAGTTATCATAATAATTTTGTTGCTTAGAGAATCATATCCTTTTTTCTTAAAAGAAAGCCAAATTATAATTACAGTTAATGATTTACCTTTTGTGATACTTATTAAGTCGATAGTTGTATATGAAACGATCACTGTTTTACTGAAATCGTTTTAAAAACAAATCGGGTTAAATTTTATCAAAATTAAATTAGTGATGAAATTAAAAAAATCCCAAATCATGATAAGTTATTTTACTTCATGAAAAAATGTGAGGGTACCCTTGATAAAATCAGTGGCATTTGTGACATCTGACAATATGCCTGAAAAACAAAGATCTAACTTCGCATGAATACAAATGGTATAAAATCTCGATTAGGGGAGTTGAAACATTTTGATGACAAATAACAATCAGACATAATAGGCATTCATGAAACGCATTTAAAACCGGCTGATAATTTCCATCACCTAGCAAACAGACAGACTTAAACATAAAGTTTGTGGTACTGTCTTTCTGATCAAAACTTGCATCCATTATCTTGAAATAAAACTTGTCACCCTTTCTTTTGAAAATACCTCCATCATCGTCATTGTTACCAGTAATTATAATTTTTTTATTATAAAAATACATATAAAAATTATAATATTTTTTATTATAATATTATTTGTATAATATTTTGGAAACATTTAATGATACATTAATTTTTGAGATTTTAATAAGCTGTCTTCCTTCATCAATTTTAGTTATTTTTGGTGACTTCATTTGCAGAAACCCTATTTGGTCAAGTAATCCAAATAGAGATGATACTGAACTATATTCTTATTGTTAATTAAATTATCTTATTGTTGCTTCGAGACGAATCTACTCTTTTCAAATATAATAATTCACCCACAAATTGACTTTACAAAGTTACAACACATGTATTCTGTTATTTATACAGAAAATGCCTTGAATAGTCCTCATTATCCCATTACTATTCAAGTTATAATCGATCTATCGTTAACTATAGAATCTCTATCTATTTACAGTCTATAGATTGGACTCGAAATTTTAATTACAAACATGCCACAATATCAGTAAAACCAAAATTAGCTGCCAACCTTGATGCAAATAAATAAATAAAACAAAAATAATTCTTTCTAAATCATAAAATCTAACATTTAATACAGAGCTTTCAAAACTCCTCACTACGATCCTCATTCAGTTTGCGTACGAATTATCAAAATTCTCTTGTCAATAACTTTTAAAGGCCAGTATATTCCAATCAAGATAAAGCAAAGCAAATTTGTTCACATGAATCCTTGAAAGCGTATTTCAAACCAACATTGAACTGTGCCACAATGATCCTATACCATTCTATACTTTTTCAAAAGTATTTAACGATACTTCTAGAAATTTTGCGATCCAACCTTCTCTTATTTTACTAACGAAACAATGGGCATCATTAAACAACTTGGTACTACAAAAAGTCTTGAAACATATAGCATCAATAACAAAGCGTTAAAATATCTTCTATGCTCTTCCTCTATTGGAAGAAAAATCTCCAACAAATGTCTGATCTTGAATTGTTTTCCACATTACTGGAAAATGGATCCAGTTATTATGTTCCTAAAGTCTGGTTGCGATTGCAGATACATAGAAAATTGCAGACTCATTTGTCTATTAAGTTCTATTTGTAAAATTTGACAGCATTGTATCAAGTGGGATTTCATGCAAGACGATTGATTTGTTTATGTTCATATCATAGCGCAAATAATCAATCTCCACATGTTGTAAACACCATAATGGATAGATTTAATGGAAACTTTTATACATGTGATTTGTTTCTTGATGTCAAAGAAGTATTCGAAAAGATATGTCATGTTTACTTACCTATAAACTTATATATTCCAACTTAACTTTCTATATTATCTTTTTGTAATTTTGAAGCAAATTTTGACTTATTAGGAAAACTTAGACTCAGCCTATACAATATATTTTCTCAATACAAAAGCATACCAGGTATGGCAGTGTATTAAGTCTCATTGTGTATAATATAATATTCAGCATATCACCAGTTATTGTTTTAAAAACAATAAGCTGGTGACTCGTTTTAAAAACAATAAGTGACAATAGTGACGCTTAAAGCGTCACTAGCGTTTTTTGATATATTGTAAGAATGGATCATTCATTGAATAACAGCATTATTCATTGAATAGTAGAATGTTTTTGAATAACAATCAATACAAACAAAACCAAGAAAGAGAGAGAGGTATTTGTGATTTGAATAAATTGTAAGTAAAAGGTATTCAAGATCTTGAAATTTCTTTTGAGCATTGATGTTGATTTTAGCTATGAAACTACGATTTCGTGGATTTTTGTGTTTTTATTCAGAGGGATGAAGAATATTTTCTCAGGACATTCTCATGTTTAATATTATTTTTTGCAGAATTATTGATGTCTTCGTATGGGTGAAAAAAAAAATGTTTTCAAAGATAGAAGAGCAAATTCTTGAGGAATTATATTGTTAAGATTAGATTCTATGCAATCGTTGCAGTTCCTCTTTGTCAAGATAAAAAATCATAATATATTACACATATCCTTCAAAATTACTACTTACGACATCTTGAAGACTGGTAAATTAAACTGAAAATAAAAATAATTATTGGCAAAACAGAAGCAGTATTTTTTACTGAAAAAAATTTATTCATTTCCAAATATCATAATTTACAATCACTTTGTTACCTATTATAATTAACTAAATATTTGGTAGTTATTCTGGGAGTTCTACTCTCCTATCTCCTTTCATCAACAGCCTTCGTAGTACATTTAATAAAATGATGCGCGTCTTCTATTAACTCATCAATCGTAATTCAAAATTATCTCTTGCAAATAAATGTTTAATTTACACCTACTACATGCTTCCAGTAAATTACCTATGCTAATTCGGATTGGGGCTGTACAGAACGCTCAAATATGGAAATCATTCAAAGATTTTAAAATAAAATTTTAAGAATTATTACCAATTCGCCTTGATATGTTAGAAATGAAGACATCGGACACGTAATTGACCTCCCTAGTATTCGGGAATTTATTAAAAAAATTCTACTAATTTTTTCCAATTCCATTCCAAACATTGAAAATCGTATCTTAAATGCTCTTCTTAATTAAGATATTTCTCTTTCGGAAAGTAAAAACGGTTCACAACTGTTCTTAATACCATTTAGAGCTTCTTTTCCATTTGTATCTTCCTTCTGAAGTTCTGATACTGCAAGCCTTGCCCGCCGGCGATTCTTCTATTTTCTTAATTCCACTATTCTGGAGTTAACATATTTCTCCTTTCTTAATTATTCTTATGTTTGCATTGCTTTTCATAGAAAAATTTTGCTTTTTATATTTTTCTTAATAATACCATGGGCGATTGACCCAAACACATTTATTCCTTTCAGCAAACACATTTATTCCTTTCAGCAAACAAGGACAAAACGCACATTTGCAGAAACTTTGCACTCTAATGTAATATAGTCTTAACTATCCTTATCTTCACTGTTCTCTTTCAAATTTTGATCGAATTTATGAAATAAAATATAGAAAGAAACATGCAAATATAGGACTCATTCATCTTCAGAAGATACTTATTGCATTAAAAAAAATAAAAGACCTCTTGTAAGTCACAATAGTGCGCATGCTCAAGCAAGGCTAGTGCGAAGCGTATTTACTATTTGGGCACTTTTGAAACTGTTTTACATACAGCATCGATTCGTTACGTTTAAAGTATGTGGAATTTGAATTATTTTAAACTAACACTAGGTAAAAGTATTATCTTAAATCATAATGTTTCTAAAAGAATATATGTATTAATTTTCTAATACAATTTATTATATTAGTTTGGATAATAATGGAGCTTTTTGGTTTTATTTTAACATTTTTAAAGATTCGGGCAATTGAAAAATACCGCCCTCTTATTAATTTAAAACTTGTATAATAGTTTCGAAAGCTTTATTGTATCTTTTATAACATATTTTCAATACAATAGAATCCTTTTTTTTTTTAAATGATATGCGTTTATACATATTTTTTTTTATTTTCGAGAGTTTTGTTTATAATTTCATATCTTCTCCATTTTTTTGAAATATTGCATCCTGAAAGAAGTTTTCTAATAATTTGAATTATTCCAATTGTTAAATGTAAAGTCTTTCCTGTAGTGAATCTCTATTATTTATAGGTTGAGTGAAGATATTTGTGATTTAAGGATATGTGTTTCTAATTTTAACGCATACTTGTTTGAAATATACTTTGTTTTGGTTGCAAGAGATAAAAATCATTCATAAAATAAATTTGGACTAATAAAAATATAAGCAAGTACGCTCATTTATAATATATAGTATATAGTATATATATTATATAGTACTTTCATATATAAAGAAATATATGCAAGTATGATTTCAGTGTTTCCTATACCGTTCCTTCGGCCTTTAATAGAAGGATATTTTTCAAAGAGTTCCCACCTTTATAAAGATCTTCTACATTCCGCTTCCTTAGAATTCTGATGGCTAATTTATTATAATAAGCTGGTAATAGTACTTTTTACTATAGATGTGCTACCTGTTTATGAACATTTTAATGTGAAGTGATATTCCCTTGAAGACGATAATAGAGAAACCTCTATTTCTTTTACTGTGATTTTAGCAGTTACAAAGATATACTGAAAAGCACTATAAATCTCTTTTAGGATTCTTCATTGCTTGTTAAATTCTGTTTTATATTGTATTTAATGTGTCCAAAAAGAAATTAAACTTTCAAATTTGAACAATCTAGCAATCCAACCTCTAATGGCCTAGTAGAACGTTAACTTTTTGTTTATATCTTTTATCATTCTCTAGAAGGCCATATTATTTTGTTACTGCTTTATGAATAACAACGTGAGACTGTATTTTATGTGTTCGGATATTATTTACATTCCGAAATGAAAGATATCGAAGAACAACATGTATGCGTAAAGTTTTGCACAAAACCAGCATATTCCAAACATTATTTAATATGAAGTTACCAACTCCTTTAAATTGCACTACTCGATTAAACGACTACACACATTATACTAAACTTATCAGATAGTTTATTTGCAAATTTTAAAGATCTCTGTCGAAACGCCTGCTATTGTTAATGATGTAGTGTTGCAGTTGGACTCATCATGAATAAAGGGATACCATCATCTCATCCGAATTTCAATTTCTTAGTGCCACTCAAGTTTGGAACGAACATCCCAAAGGTGGCATCGGAAGGAACTCCCCTTCCTCCTCGTAGGCGTGAGGCATAAAGGTTTGTAAAAGAAGAAATTGACTAGGCAAGCAAAAGATATGGCACTCGAACTACGAGAAGAACTTGCTTGAAGAGTTGCTTTAGATTCGACTCGAACATCAGTTAATAATATTCTAATGTTTTTATTCTATATATTAAATAGTTTTTCAAATTCAACGCGAGTAGCAGATGTATGTAGTAGCAGAGGTGCCCAAATGTCAATTAATAACCGTAAATGTAATTTAAATAATTGAATATCTAGGTAGAGGATTGAAACAATGCTTTTTAAAACTAGTTGTTTGAAAAGAGAAGTGTACATTAAAATTTTATTTTTTGTAGTCTCTAAAAATGGGATGTGGTATAGTATTTAGATGGAAAAATAACGTGTGTAAAGAAAAAAAGAATTGAAACACAGATATAAAGAAGAATTTTATGCTTATAAAAGTTTTATACATTAAGTCACTGATTTCAAAAGATGTGATATTAAGTTTCTCTAAGTGCACTAAACGAAAGCTAAGCCATTCACCAGGAAAACGAAAGGATATGGTGATTTGAATTGAAAATTTTCTACCACTTTTATTTGCCTTCCAAAATGTTTAAGAAATTTATAACTTGTTCATTCATTTTTTCCTGCAGCTTTCCTGTATTTAATAAGCCTTCATCTGATTTTTTTCAGACGAAGGTAAAGGACTTAACTTTAGATTCCACTCTCGTCTGCAGATAATAATAATACTCGAATGACATGAATTATTATTCTAATATTAGAACTATTGTTAAATGCCGTATGATAATCTGTTTACAAGTGGTCTTATTGTACTAATAGCAATGTCTACAATGCGTATTTTTAGATCATATCACGAAACACTATTAAACGTTATTTTGTTGCATTAGCTAGCTAGCAAGCCAAGGCAAGCACGCACTCACTCAAATTTTTAAATGTCATGATGATTTGAGTTTCGGTGAAGCTCCGTGGCTGCGTAGCAGCCGTTAGCTTCGATCTTGGATTGTCCATTTTAAATGTTAGCAGCAGTCTTATGATTAAGAATCATACTGTCGGTGTTTGAAGTATTTTTTTCGAAGCTCAAACTCATATCTATGTAACCGCTGATACTAACACATTCAAGGTTTCAAAATGGATAAAATTATACGAAGTTGTAAAAACCTCAGCTGCGAGTTCAAAAACTTGAGCCCTTCCTAACATAGTTATATATGTAAACAACTAATACATTTCCCTGAATTACGCTTGATTTTATTAACGAATTTAACAGATTTTCGTGTACAATATGTTTTTTATACACACACGTTTATTCTTATTCGAGAACCTATTTCGTTCGATGCAGAGAAGGCTCCAACAAAGATACAGAGGGAATTAATCAATGTCAAGAGGGAATTAATCATTGAATGAAAATAAGCATTATTTTCAGATTCATTTTCATTTCAACAATTGGAATAAAACTTAACATTGTTTAAAAACTTATATATAAGAATCTTAATAATTTTAAAATCAGTACAACCGCTGAAGTGCCAAGCATTTTGTGATAATGTTCAAAATAATGTTCTGTTTTTAAAACTATTATGGCATTTAAAATTTTATGTATACTGCAAATTTGAATACAAGACTTGCTTATAAAATCATTTTCAATTAAATGCTGGTCGTATAAGGATGATATTGAATGTGGAGTCAGGGTTAGTTTCTTCAAAAAAGAAAATTAACATTGCTCCGAGAAAACGAAGGCAGATTCTAGGAAACACAGAAATTAGGAAAGAACTGCCCATATTTTTAGTTAGTATCATGAAAATTTTCTTCTTGAGTAATTATTATACAAAGTATTTACCTGGTTCTGGTAATCAAGTATATTTTGAAAGAGATATTGGTGCTATAAACAATTGGTTTAACACTACTAAAATACATTTTAACAAACTCATTTTAGTTTATTTTTTATAATTTCTGAAAATGTTATATGTTGCAGCATTTACGGAGAGGAAAAATTGCACGAATTAGGAAAGAAAAATTAAAGATACAAATAAAAAGTTGAAAGTATATGATTTGAATTTTGGTGAAGCTCCGTGGCTGCGCAGCAGCCGTTAGCTTCTATCTTGGAAAGATGAAAGAGCATTGCTGGGGAAAGAAAGGGGTAAAGACTAAAAGGAATCTTGCCGAAATACTAAAATAAAGTTTAACAGAGTGAGGATTTTTTTAAAATTATTATTTTAATAATAAGTGATGAAAGTAATTTAAATGCATGGGAGAGAAATAAAAATAAAATGAACGAGTAACTGGAAGAGCACAAAAAGGAAGTTAAATATACTGGGTAGAGAGATCGGAAAAGAAATAAAACAGAAATGATTAAATTGTTGGATGGGTGAGAAAGAATCGCTAGATAGTGTCGAGAACTTAACAGAATAAACGAAGATACACAACCTGAAGCGCGGTCCAAGAGACTGCGAACTGGAAAAAGTGAAAGCAAATCGAGTTCAGCTCTAGTCAAAATTGCGGCGCGCGGTGAAAATAAACAATTCAAGTAGAATCAATTAGGAGAGACATGCGTGGGAGTTTCGTGTTCTTTGGATTAATGATATCATAGATGGGAAGTCTTTTGAGAAGCTCTTTATAAATGTTTGGGATATTGGAGAAAAAAAAGCTAGAAAAGTTTGAACAGAGGTATTGGGAGAGTAATGGTGTCGGTGTTGCGATAGAACCAACGAGCGTTAATAATCATGCGGAGAATTTTGTTTTGAAGGCGACTCATGATAGCAATATTTGATTTGGATGCCGATTCCCAGACTGGACTTGCGTATGTTATTAGCGGACGGAGGTAGATTTTGTGAAGAAGTTTGATTTGAATGGTGGTAGACGAATTGCGGCAGATTAATGGATAAAAATTGCTGATGGCTTTATTAAATTTCTCTCGAAGATAGAGGATGTGTTGATTATAAGTAATATGTTTATCAAGAATAACTTCTAAAGTTGTAAGTTTTACTGATTCGGCATGTTGCTTCTATCTTGTTTCAGTACAAAAGTTGTAATATATATATATACTAGAAGACCCGGCCACGCGTTGCTGTGGCTTTCTTGTATTTCGTTCAATTATTAGATACTATAATTGGTATTGTTAAGGAAGTGATTGGTAAAGAATGATGAAAAGATCAAATTAAGTTTCAACGAATAGAAAATGTTTAATTTTTATTAATTTAATGAATGAGGTAGATAATGTTGATTTGTAAGACTGTTTTATAAATATTTTACGTAATATAATTTTTAATAATCATTACTTTCATTTAACTAAGAACTAAGCGATGAACAATATTTCTTGTTAGTCTGTCTTTCGTCGAAATAAATAAATTCGATGGTTTTCGAACACGTGAGCATGCAACATACAGCTGCCCATGGGAGAAACACGGATTTTGAGGTTAGATTTTTTTGGTGGTCGTTTACTGAAAATGATAATTGAAAAAATACAATACAATTAAAATAAAATCGGGATATAATAAGAAAAGACTTTAAAAAAATTCACAATAAAATACAAATGCAAACGATCGTTTAAGGTACACGAACACTTTCGAAGGAATTTTTTTGAAATTTTTTATCTTTGTACACATTTTTGGATTGAATGTATCTAACAACTAATGATTTCACATAAAAAATTTCATTATTATTTTTTTTTAATTTTTATAACCTAAAATAAGGGTAAAAATGGCCAAAAATTGATACTGTTACAAAACCTGAAATCAAATCAATATTTTTTAAATTTCTAAGTTTGTATTTGTTTGTACTAACATTTTACAGTGTATAGACCACTAGTAAATTTATATCTATTTATTATTTTGTGCTAGTTTAAATGCTGTCGACACAAAATTCTTCCAAAATTTGCATGTAATTCCAAGTTTAACAATTGAAATAAAAAATATTTATGTAGCTATAATCATTTCAGAGATCTATTCCCTGTAAATATTTATGAAAAACATAAATACAAAGTTTTGTAGCATTTGGATCAAAATTACTTGTGTTATGATGTTTCACATGGAGACAAAAAGCATAAAAATTCATTTTGAGAAAAAGCTAAAAACAACTTTTAATTAGATATATTACTTTTAAAAATGTCGTAAATATATTAAAATACCATTGAATTATCAAGTTCATAATCTTATTTATTAAAAATATAGTTTTGTTTTTCCTTAAAGCTGTAAATATTTTCTGAGCTTTGTTTTGAAAAAGTTAAAATTTGCTCGACAAACTTTTTTTTTACAACTTCCTGCTATTTGCAAAGGCTTTTTAATATGAAATGACCTGAATTTAAAATATTTAGCCTTTTTGCAAGTGTTTTGATTAAATATATGCAAAACCTTTGAATTTCACATAAAAATATCAACTTTAACTATTCTTTATACAATTTATTCTTTAAAATATGGATAAACATTGCAAAAATGTGATATTGTTGCAAAATTTTATAATTCAAAAATAAATAAAACATGAATAGTTTTTTTCCTTTGCAAGTATTTTTATGCTGGGAATATCCTTATGTAGGTAATATACTGTTTTCAAATTTATATCTCAATTATTTATACATTTTTGTATGCTTAAAGTTTGTCGACACAAACTTTTTTTTTTACAAATTTACAAAAATTCTTAGTTTAAAAACTAAAATAAAAATAATTTATGAATTTAGGTTAATTTCCATGTTCTATTCCTTTCATACATTTAAAGAAAACTTTTACATGAAGTTTCAAAGCATTTAGAACAGAAATATTTTTATTGTGATGTTTTGAATGAATACAAAATGCATAAAAATTCAAATAAGAAATAATTAAAACCAACTTTTAAATATAAATAAAAACAAATGTACATACATAAAAATGTTATTGAACTTTAAATTCTCCTTTATTAATATAAACATTCATTTATTTGTTTTGTTTTCTTTAAATAACTTCCAACTTAAATGTACCATTTATCAATTTTTCTTCGACAATATTCAAACCATTCAAATTTATAACTCAAATTCTTTGTTTTTCAAATAACAAAAGTTTTTAAAATAAAATGTCCTTGATTTTCAACTTGCATCTATTATAATACCTTTTATAAATTTTTAATGTTATCATTATATCAAATAATTGCAGAGTTTACTTCATTTTCACACTTTTCAAAAAAATCCTTGAAAATTCATCATCTTTCTTTAAAATTATATTGTCTATATTATATTATCTTGTGGATCACATTTCTTTTAGAATTCTTAATCAAATACAACACATGTTGACAAACTTTAAGCATAGAAAAGTTCAATGTTTTGATTCACAACTTTTCATTCAATATATTTTATTCCAATTCAAACTTAGAAAATGTGTTTTTTCTTCTTCACAAAAAAAATGTTTTATTATTTTATGATGAAAGAAATGACAAAACAAATGGAAAAGTTAATGAGCTTTAAATTCTCCTTTATTAATATAAACACTTATTTATTTATTTTGTTTTCTTTAAATAACTTCCAATTTAAAAGTACTATTTATCAATTTTTCTTCGACAATATTCAAATCACTCAAATTTATAACTCAAATTCTATGTTATTCAAATAACAAAAGTTTTTCAAATAAAATGTCATTGATTTTCAACTTGCAACTATTGTAATACCTATTATACAATTTTAATATTATCATTACATCAAATAATTTGCAGAGTTTACTTCCTTTTCACACTTTTCGAAAAATCCTTAAAATTCATCATCTTTCTTTAAAATTATATTGTCTATATTATGTTATCTTGTTAGATCACATTTCATTTTAGAATTCTTAATCAAATACAACACATGTTGACAAACTTTAAGCATAGAAAAGTTCAATGTTTTGATTCACAACTTTTCATTCAATATATTTTATTCCAATTCAAAATCAAACTTAGAAAATAAAAAAAAAAAATATTGATAATCAAATCAGGTAATACTTACATACATTTGATTTGTTTCTCATAGAAATAATATAAATTTCATACAATATAATTTTCACAAAATTTAAAGTAGTACATAAAACAATAATATTCAGAACATGAGAATTTTACGGTTATGTAGTACAGGCATCGAGACACGGCGCCATCCTTTTATTGTGGTATATCTTTCGTCTGTGGTGGAAACAAACTTTTACTCCAACGATGAAATTAGTGTAAATAAGAATTCTGCAATTAATTATCGAAATAGCAATAAAATAGTCATTATATTGTTCGAAAAATGAAGCTACGAATTCCTCTAATTGCAGTATTGCATCCCTAAAGAAATTGGCGGAAATTCAGGGTTGCAAGATTGGCGCCTTCCTCAATGGTAGATTTGAAAACGATTGTTGCCACTACATTGGTTTGCCAAAGAAATTTTAAAAATATTTAGGGGTGGGCCACCCTTATCACTTAGGGGTTTAAAAAATAGATTACGACCGATTCGCAGACCTACCAAATATGGACAAAATTTTCATAAGAATCGGTCGAGCCGTTTCGGAGGAGTTTGGCAACAAACACTGTGACACGATGAGAATTTTATATATTATATATATATATATATATAAAGTAGTTGAAAAGGATAGTAAGTTTCACTATGTGCATTAAAGAAAAAAACTGTTCACTAAATAATAGGATTTGGTGGAAGAATTGAAAGGAAAAAGTTCCTACCACTTTTCTTGAAGTTCACAAATATTAAGAAATTTATATTAGGTTTGCTGTGTGTTCCTAAATTGTTTCCCTGCGATATATGAGACTTCCTCTGATTTTCTTCAGAAATTACTTGTTGTACAAATTTGGATATCGCCTCAATTAAAGGATTAACAGAATGATGTTTGCAACGGAAATTGTTTCAAGCGTTGTACGAGAACGCAAGCGGTGCAGTTATTATTGATAGAAATGTCTGTAATATGTGTCTGCAATAAATGTCTGCAATTTTCAGTAAGTATCATAAAAATTTTCAAATTATTATTACATAAAATATTTTTAAAAACGTAGCTACTATTTTAATATGAGGAACCAAGCTGTCTGCATTTTAAGTATTTATGGAAGTTGATACTTAAGTTTACTTACACTCCAAACATTATTGCTTAAGTTTTAAAAAATGATAAAGTTATGCTGAGTTGTAAAGCCTCAAATGCGAGATCAAAATCGTTACCACTTTCTTAACATGACAAGAAACAAAAAATTTTTTGATTTATCCTTGATTTCATTGAAGAAGTTCAAATTGTTTTTCAGAATTTAATTAGCTTAATAAATATGTATAAATTTGTTATTATTCTACAAAATATTTAATTTGAGGTTAAGAAGACTGCAACTAAGAGACAAAGGGAATTAATCAATTTACAATGTAATACTGTATTAAATAAATTCAATGAAGTTCAGTCAGTTTTTTGAACATTATCCGAATGATATATATGAAAAAGCATATGATATCCCATGTTTGTGATAAAGTCCTTAATCTTTTCTTAAAAGAAATAATTACTCTATCAATTATGAATAGAAAATATTGAATTCTCAAATATTCGAGCCGGATAAAATTGGCTTATCGATTTCTGCATAACACATTTGTTTTGATTTTCGTCCAGTTCTTAAAATCAGATGTCGCTTGCAATTCTTCAGCTATTTCTTTTACTGTTATAAAAGAAGATTTAAATCCCGATTCTCAAAGCTTCGCAAATTTTAAGAAATTTTGAAAAGCTAATTTCACCGATATCTTTGAATTCTGAAATGCCTTGCTCACGATCTTCAGTACATCCATATCATGTGACCAAATTTAATAAAATTCAAATGAAGCAAGTTTATTTTCGATCGATTGGATTTCTGGTTTCATTTCTATATGACTGTATATGTTGATAAAGGTATATCAAACTACAGAAAGTTGTGGTGCTTGTCGCCTCAAAAATATGAAATATGCGAGATATCATTTCCACTTCATTTTTTGACAGTGGATTTGGAATAAGATGTTTGACATGATTTTTTAATTATAGACCAGAATATCTTGAACTTGCAGAAATATTTCAATATATATTTTTGTACAGTAAAAAAAAAAAAAAAGGAAAAAGAAAATCTTAAAACCTGTTTATAAGTTGTTGTAATCTCCGTTTCTGATAATTCAAGTCTCTAGTTGTGATAAGCTACTGTAGTCATCATTTATTTTATATATGTACTTTGTTCTACGTTACAATATTTATTATTTCTTTTCTAATTTTTTATCCAAAGCTGAAGTTAGTTCATCTTGTATTCATCGAGAAGAATTGTTTTAGCAAATCTCGAATTATTTATCAGTAAAGTATTAACTTCGCCACACTCAATTTTATTTTTAAGGAATTCAAGTAATTTGGTTAAATCAAAATTTTCTTTCAAAGTTTATTTCTGTTTGAACTCGTGTTTTAAATCTTGTGGAAGTAATTTTAGAATAATTGTATTCAATATAGTATGCTCATGATTACCACTAATAGTGAATTTTAAATTTCTAAAATTGATTTCTATTTGATTATACAACTACAAAATTCGTAAACGTTATTTAAATATCAAGACACTAAATTTAAAATTTATTCATGTAAATATTTATGAAAATCTTTACGACCATATATATCGCTTAACAATTTTAAACAAGAAACCTAATTTTCTTTTTCAAGACTGAAACTAAACATACAATTATATGCTTGCCCTTCAAGAAACGATTTTAAACATGTAAGCTTTTCAACTTTACTTAAACAACAATTTTTATCAATTAAGTTTTCAAAAGCCTTATAGAATTCAAACCATATGCTAGAATTACCCTGAGAGCTTTGAAGTTGTTAACATGGGTAATTGTATACTTCAAGCGCTATGCACTACTTCTGATTTATATTCTGGAAGTTGTTTGCCATTAAACATTTTTTTTTGATTTTCTAAGACAAATGGCATTTGCAAAAAATAATTTTATTATTATCTTCCACGGCAGCTGCTATCTCTATTTCATGTTATCAACCTTTAAGCAGTTTTTCAATTTCTTTATTTAATTCACTCAGAATGTTAGATTTTTCATTTATCTGTTCAAATTTGAGTTGAAAAACATTAACAAAAATGTATTCATCTGTTGTTATTATTATTATTTCTGGTAATCAATTTAATGATAATTTTTTTCAAAATTTTTCGTTTTTGCTTCAAAATGAAACTCCTCCATTTTAATTATATTTTAATTTCAATCATTCAAAGAATTAAATAAACATATGTTAAAACTAGGCAAGAAATATAATTCTTTCATCTAAAGGATCTTCCTTTTCCCAGGTTTCTGTGCCAATAATGAATAGGTGATGATGAGGGTTCAAGGTGTTTCAATATGGCAGAGTGACAAATGTTTTCTTGAATCTCATTTGTCAACTGATTGTTGTTCTAAACTGGAACCCTATGGAAATCTAAAGAACAAAAAGTTAAAATTGAAGAGCCTGAAAATAATGCCGTTGTATCAATCGCGTATAATGTTTAGAGACCTACACAAAACGTACTTTTGCACACATGTCCATCAATTTCTCAATCTAAAAATAAGTCAAAATAAGTAAAGAATGTTAATAGATTCAGGAAGCGAAAGAAGTTTTATTACTAAAGAATGACTCCTTGAATTAAAACTACCTGTCATTCGGAAAGAATGATACACAAATTATTCTTTAGGAAGTCGGCTCCAGGGCGGCGAAAAGGAATTTTTAGTGTAACATCTGCAAATGAAGCTGAAATAGCTGAAAAATAGCTGAAGTATTTGCTACGGATCTTATATCTTTCTTCAAAGTCCTTCCAAATGTTAAAACATTCGACAATTTATGGGCAGGAGAGGTTGCTTAATTGCAAATTAGAGCACTAACGATGATAAGATAAATAGACTTCTTGAAGTTGAATATTTCTGGCGTATACAAAGTAGATGAAAATTGATTCGTTTCTCCAACGATTTTTAGGTTCACTTTAATGGGCAAAATAAATCAAATTAATGCTAGAATGCTTATTAGTGCAAATTATATTATTTTTATCTAGCGATGAAACAAAGACATTTATTTGACTTACAATCTTTCTGGAAGTTGGATTCAATAGGCAGTGAAAATAAAAATGAAACTTTTTCCAAAACTAATTTGAACATCATAAATACTTTTAATGATAGTTTCAAATTTAATAATGGCAGATATGAGACAAACCTTTTGAGGAAAAAAATCCATATTTGAATTACTAATAATTAATAAAAGATAATATCTTTATAACTGAACAACGATTTCTTGGATTAGAAAATAAATTAAAAGGAATTGACATTTTATTCAATGGATATAATAATGTTATATGTGAACAAAAAATAATAAAGAAATAATTGAAGGATGCAGATTTATCGATAGTGAACAATAGTGACTATTATTATGTACTTCATAGATCCATTATAAGAGAGGATAAGTCAACAAATGATGCCTTATCTAAAAGTATGTTATGACGCCTTATCTAAAAGTAAAAAATGCTTTATCCTCAATGACTGTCTGTTACCCATCCCAAATTTAAACCTTAATTTATTAGATATAATTTGAAATTTCGTATTTAAAGTATCGAATTTTGTGCAGATATTGGAAAGTCTTTTCCCAAATTCAAATTGCTGATAAAGATAGGAATTTTTAAGAATTTTATGGTTTGACAATTCTTTGGACAGCAATTTAAATTTTAAATAGCAAACATTTTTTTTCTTTTCTCGTTGTTTGCAAGCACATATACATTTTTCCACTTCCAGCTGTAGACATTGCTACATATTGTCCTGACCATGGCCAAAGCAGTCCGATCTCAAATCAATCCCGGCAATTTCAAATAATTGGCCATGTGCTTTGTTTACAGGCAGCAAAATCAAGTCGTATCGGGAATTGAAGCCTTTTTAATTCAAAAGGTGTAATGGATGTTATCAAAGATATCCTGGACTTAAAAGCAAATTAAATGAACATTCAGTGCGCGGTCTAACAGTGACTCCGTTGTTGGTGAGTGTTCGATCCTCACTTCCATCAGCGTACGCTAACACTGAAAGCTGATTCAATTCGACTGGCCAGAGGTAGCCTAAGGCGTCGAAGGGTACCTTGGGAATGAAAACGTCTTTTCTGTAGCAAGTCAGTTAAAATTGTTGCTTCTATAACATACCGTCTCAGAATTTGATAAAAAGTCTTGTCCCATTCACGAATTCTACTGACTTTTTCCTAACCTAAATTATTTTCTCTATCTGTTTGTTATATTGTTTGCATTTTGATTTTTCTGTATTTGCTTGCAAATGGAATAAAAGTCTTTATGGCCCAGGTGCCCTTCTCCCATTCCTCTGATTGAGTTGAATTTTCCAACTCCAAGACGAGAAAGTACCCTTTTAAAATCTCTTCTGTAGCTAACAAATTTCTAGCATCCATCGCAGAATTCATTGAATGGAACTACGGTAATATAAAGTAATTGGCAATATACTTCGGGTCATAACATTGGCGCCTTTTCGGAGGTACAGGGTTGTAGTATTAAATGGAAAATTTTTTTTAGTAAAATGTATGCCATTTTATCTTATAGATTAAGCAAAAATTTGCAAAGCAAAGGTTAATATGTTTTATTAATTTATTTTATGTTAGATTGCTTAACAGAATAACAGCTTAAAAAATAACGCCAACCACGAAAAAGGCGCTAAATTGATGTAAAATCTTATCTAAATAATAATTGGGTTATTTCTTAACGAATATCGCTGAAATTTCTAAATTTCCTGCAGATTTTGGTGAAATCTTGATGTAAATTCTGGCCGTTTTTAGGCCTCATGCACATACTTTGAGAAATATATTATATAGATAGATAGATCCATGCTACGGTCTAAGTCCTTGTCCCAATAATACTTTTCATGATTATATATTCATTATTTTTTAACGTTAATTTATCTGTATTAATCACCTTTTCTAATTTTAATTGACTCGTGTATATACACTCATGTCCATAAATTAAGGATAATAAAGTTCAGGCAAAGAAAGAGACAGAAGCAAAACAAATTTGACTTATTTGTAAAGGCTATTTATTAAACAAAAGTAAAGAGCAAAAAAAGATGCTATATGTTTGACATAATTAATAAAAATTGCGATTTTTACTCCTGGAGCAAATTTCAAAAAAGAACCTATTTACAAAAACAGTATAACATGGTTAGTATGATGGTTAATATGGAGTATGTCTCCCGGACGATGCAATACAGGCCTTACAACGCCTAGGCATGCAGAGTATCAAATTATCAATCTGATCTTGGGGAATATTACACCACTCATCAAGCAATGCCCTCTGAAGTTCTTGCTGACAGGTGGGAGGAGGTTGACGGGCTGCAATTCGTCGACCAAGCATATTCCACACGTGCTCTATTGGATTCAAGTCCGGTGAGTATGCTGGTCAATCCATACGGGTGATATCCTCCAATTGAAGGCATTCGTCTACAATGTTTCACGGTGAGGACGGGCGTTGCCATCCATAAACAGAAATTCAGCACCCATGGCGCCCCCGAAACAAACGTACATGTTGTTCCAGAATGACATCCCGATAGATGTGGCCTGTCATCGTTACACTCTGAACATGCAGGTCAGTTCTGGAACCAAGAATAATTCCTCCCCAAACGAGCCATTCTGCACCACCGTAACGGTGTCGTTCAATGGTGTTCTCTTGGTGGTAACGGGTACCTGGCGCTCTCCATATGAAAGTCCGGCGAGAATCAGACTGCAAACTAAACCTGACTCGTCGGAAAACATCACACCAGACCACTGTTGCGGTGTCCACAATGCATGCTCTCTACTCCAGGTTAATCGCAGGCGACAGTGAGTTGCGATAAGTGGAACACATCTGACAGGCCTACGAGCATATAGACCAATGTGCCCTAAGCGTCTGTACACGGTCTGCCTTGAAACTGTCGTACTGGTAGCTGAAGAGAGCTGACGAGACAGGTCTGATGCTGTGCTCCGTCTGTTTCTTTTGGCAGTAACTGCTAAATACCGGTCCTCATTCGGCGTTTTAACTCGGGGGCGACCTGTGCTGTAACATCTACTCACATTACCATCATCTTGGAATCATTGCCAAAGCCTGGAGATGACACTCTGGTCGATTCCAAGTTCCTCGGATACTTCCAGCTGGGTACGTCCACATTCCAGTCGTCCGATAATTTTATCACTTAAAAAAACGTCCAAATGCTTCCTTTGTGCCATAACTATGCGGTTATTGCACTGAAAGGCTTTTTAAAGCGCTTGTGAACAATTTTACTTCTTTGCCACCATTCCTTATATACCCCTCTCTTACACTCGTCATTGTGACGGACTATCCGCGCCATCTGGTGATTTCCTGTAATTTGCATATTCTTCTTCAAGATGTGTGTGATAATTATACAGGTGAAATTTTTATTTTAGAGTTCAAATTCTGTGTGATTCTGAATTATCCTTAATTTATGGACATGAGTGTATAACTCATCCTTGGACAACTTTTGGCAAGAAGAGTGCTTCGTATTAATAAAAATACATAATACAAATTAATATGCTTTTGTGGTATTACGAAAAAAATATTTGTTACCAAAAAGGAAATTTCGCTAATTTCTTTTAAGCATTGAATTCTTATTTTAGAGAACGATAATGACACGGATGAAGATAATGACACGGACACTCTTTTAATGAAATGAATATTGAAGGTGAAATCATTTTCACGATAAAGCAAGCGATGTTCTCCGTGTGAAACTCAATTATAAAGTTGGAACCTATTATCTTTCATCCAAAAGCGTGTTTGAAAAGTCAAATGGATATTAAAAGCTTTTACTTATTTGATTTGAAAGTATATATAAAGTTTTCAAGAAGCTCTTTGAATTCAAGAGCTAAATTGATTACAATTTCATTCCACAAAGAGCAAGAACAGAAATTTAATTACGAACTGATGAGATTAGATTCATGCATCTCATGTTAACTCATTCATTTAACCCGTTTTCAGGCTATTTAAAAATAAATTGATGAGCTTTTTGTCGAAAAAGATGATTAGTAGGTGGTATGCGGTGAATTGAAGCAGAAATGATTGAAATTGTTCGGCTTGATTAAATTTTGCAGATAAATCAGAAATGTCAATAAAATGATAAAATTTTTATACGTGTATGAAGTGGACACTTCTTTAAAAATAATGAAAATATTTTCATAGAAATTCTTTTTTTTGTGTGAAAAATTGCGCGCTTATAAGAAAAAAATGTGTGTATAAAAATTACCCACGTTGGAAGTTAAACTTTATGATATATTTCTGTGATGAAAAAAAAAAAATTACAGGTATTTCTTCGTAATTAATTTGTTTCACTGTAAATGGAAATGGCTATCATGGATATATCCGACTGAGAGGATGAAGTATCATTGGTTTTTTTTTATTAATTAGATAAATTAAATGGTCAATTTAAGGACACTGCATTAAAACATAAATAATAATTCATTTAATTGTTTTTAAAATCAAAAGTCCTTCCTACCATTTTGTTTGTTCATTTGCCGATTTGGCTCAAGGGGTATAGAATTCTAGATCTATACTACAATCAAATTCAAATCTAAGTAGGACCTTTGCTTTGATTTAAATTCATTGCAAATTAAACGAAAGCAACGAAAATAATCGACAACAATAAACAGTTGAAGTGATACTCTGATGAAAGCGACATATTCCCGCTCTATTAATGTAAAAAGGAAGTGACAACGTGCATTCACAGAAGCTCAAAAATGAGTAAAACAGCCCTACTAATTTTTGTAACAAAAAAAAAAAAAAAACATGGCCGAACATGCTGCCTCGACTCTAAGAAATTTCGCTTCAATAATCGAATTAGGTTCGAGGAGGATACGGCAGAGAGACATAATGAGAGTATATTACAGTTAGTCCAGTGATGTACTCTAGGGGAATGGGGTACACAATAGATATACAGGATGTTCCAACATCAAACTTCTAGGAGGGGTAGTGTGAACCTAGATGACACAAATTACATAGCGAGAACGAGTCGGTTATGTTTCTTGAAGCAGTAAGCAGCAGAAATAGGTTTTCCCATAGGTGCAAGTGTGATTTATAAATCACTGTCATCAACCAGATTAACAATATCAGCAGTATCAAAGGGGCTACCAAACAAGAGAGTAACATGAGTCTCTGCGAGAACTGCTAGAATTTCTGCACTCTTGCAAAGCCATCTACTGCGTCTGAAATCAATTCTAACTCAGCATTTGTATGCGATTCCTAGTCATTGAGGCTTAACGATCTCTCCTACGAGTCTATAAACCTGAGGCTTTGATCCCTTCTGTAAATCTATCGTTCTAATGGAGAATGGCGTTAGGTGTCTTGCATTTGTATAAAAAAATATTATTATAGAATCGCAATGAAATTTAAAGTGCAAAATGTCGATAGATTTAAAATGAATTCATACGAAGTTTTAACCATTGAATCAATTGGACTAGCTACTGAGCATTAAAACTATGATAATTTAATGTCTTGTGCTTTACGTATACTAAACAATCGTGTTTGGTTTAGTTATCTATTCGTTATATGAAATAGTCAATGTCAATTACGTAATTTAAGCTCGTCAGCAAATAACCGTATTGGGGAAAACCGTCAATATATGACAACAACTTGGCACATAAACAACTAACAAATGCAGATGCCATCAAGCTTAGCTCGTTATAGCATAAGAAAAATTCTCATTAAAGTCTGGAGTGAAATACGACTGTAAGAAAAAGTTATTAAATAAAACTGTTGCTAACTTGAGGAACCTGACTAATCTCTATCAGACCTCTGGCTAACATCTAACTTAATGGTGAGTCTATCCAACACTTATAATAAGTGATAAGATCTTGTATGTTATTGAAATCATATTTGCTGTTTCTAAAACTCAATCCTTTCTTCCAGGAATTACATTTTCCCTTCTAATGCTACGAAGTATTAAGCACAAGTATTAATATACTATTATTTAAATTATTTCATTTTCCGAATACCATTCGCACTAGAGCAATAGCATCTAATACTTTATAAAAATCTTTTCATCGTTTTACTTTGAAAACGTTGATTTATTTTAATTGATTAGTTTTGATGGTCTTAAAAACAAATAGATAACTTTTTCAATAGAGTCAAATTATTGTTACACACTAATCTTCCGGTATATGAACTTACTTTTTCGACTTTAATACATGCATGGGGTCAGTTAAGCCTTGACTATCATACTATCTATTTGCTAACAATATAGCTTGTATGAAAAAAAACTAAGCTGTATCAATAATGATTAAAATTTTGTTTTGAATTTTTGTTTTGTTTGAATGATTAAAATTTTTGTTTGTCGGCTATTTCCGAAATAATATCAGTTTCAAAGGAATCTGAACTATTTTCGCAATTTTAATTTTCTCTTTATATTAAATGTGTGCTACAGGAAATGTATTCAGGTTCATTAGCCTAAAATGCAAGAAAACATTCCACTTTTCTCTTTCCATGTTACTTTACCCTAATATTGAAACATTTTATCTTACTTTACCCTAATACTTAAAAACGCGGGAAGATAAGGAAAATGCCCTTTGAAGGTTTTGAAAATTTTCTAGAATTTTCAATAACAAAAGAAAAGAGGGATCGAAATTTAATTGCGCGTGTTTTTCCTGGTAAAAACCTTAATTACGCTTTCTTCGCATTTTGAACGGGTTGCGGCTGAATAACTTCTCTGCTGAAGATATGCGAGGCCTCAACATATACTCGGGAAGATTTGTCAAGCTTCGATGACAGTAAGAGGAGAAAAAACAACAGTTTTCAACAAATTCAAATTTCACCGCTAAAATAATTTTAATTTAAAAACTGAAACCTGCTATGGGTGTGTCAGTGTTTGCGGAGAGAATCATAAAATTGTTGTTACTTTTGTGGAACACCAATTAAAATTATATGGTGTTTAATATTAATAAGGCTACTGTAATGCATATCAATAATTTTTCAATTTTTATCATGCAAAACATAAATATCCAATTACTTTTTATGCATACTTTTTTAGGCAAAACAAAATTGTCAGCGGTACTCTGTGAGATTATGAATGAATTAATATCTTTTCGGAAGTAACTTAACTTTGATAAACTTTGCCGACAATTTGTTGACAAGAGCGAAATTTTGGCCAACAGTTTTACTGAAACTCCTTTAAGAACTGCTTTAATCACACACAATTTAACACGAGAGTGTATTGATCCTAGCACAGCCCTTCTAGTCGTATCTTATTACACGGGAATTCGTCAAGCGAACACTTGGTAAATGGATATCTAACGAACACCTGTTCTTTCTCAAGCTGCGTGGGGATAACAGCTTTGATATCAGCTGTTATAAAAGAGCGTTATTTAAGCTTGACTTGAATCACTATTGTTTTGACATTAAACTGATTTGTTCCTAACAAAAATAAATATTGGGATAGATTTTTCAATCTTCATGCATCTATAATATAAAGTTGACGTTGTAAACAGAATATCCAAATAATTTCAATATTTTTTTAAAAAATTCCGGATTCTCAATGTAAAATCACAAATATAATCAAAAATGAAAATAACTGAAATATAAATTAAAGAATGAATGAATAAGAAAATAATTGTTTGTTCATATTGTTTATTTTAATATTTTATTAATATATTTTTTGTAGTTGTCGAACACAGTTCATACAAACCATTGTTTTTGTTACACCCAAGAATAAATTTGTGAGAAAAAGTACTTTTAATGCATTTATTTGAAATCTGTTTTTTATTTCGTGCAAGTTTTGCGTATCAAAATGTTCTGCTACATGAGTATTGTTTGAATAATATAAAAAAAGATAATTATCTTGATAGTGATCAGCAATTTATTGGTGATCAGTATGTCTCTATTAGCATTATGTATTAATTAGTGGTCAGCATGTCCCTAAAGATTAAAAAAAAAAAAAAGAAGACAACTTACATAAACCAAAAAGTGATTATTCAAAACATATCAGGCTTGTCTGTGTAAAAAATTAAATTTATTAATATTCATCAGAACTATAATTTTAAGGAAAACAGATTATTACAAAAGAGTGGATCAAATAATTTCTACCAAGTATTAAAATAAAGTGAATGTAGTAGCTCCTGACAGAGAAATTTTAAGATAGATATTACTATATTGCTGTATTATAATTCATAATGTAGGTAAGCCCTTGTATATTAGGATCATTATACTCTTATAAATGGATGTATTAGATGAAACTAGAAATAGTACAAAAATTAGATTATATTACAAAAATTATGAAATAAAAAGTAGTATATTTTTTAACTAAGTGAAATAACGTTTTTTTAAAGTAATAATTAATCGAAAGTAATACTTATAAACTTTTACATGGTGCTTTTTCTTCATAATTATTAAACATTATTAAGCCATTTAAAACAGCGGAAAATCTGAATTTTGGATACTAGCGAGAATATGTCTTGTTAACTTCTATTTTTCACTTCCAGCAGAAAATGTTTAAGATTACAAATTCATTAGATTAAAAAATACATATTTAGCATTCCTTTAAAATAAGGTTCCAGCAATACGCATCATAAATAATTTAATATTAAATATTCGTAATATAAAAGTAGAAAATTATAAATGCCTTTAACTACAGAGGCTGCTGGAGATTTACAAAACACAGTTATGTAACGAAAGATAAATTGTAAAATAATGCAAAAAAAATTAATACAGTTGGAAACAATAATTTTTAATAAATCACAATATTTTTATTGTTTTCAAATGTTGGCTACATTGATCTAACTCATTCACCATTAGCAAGAACTGCAGAGATGGAGCAGATGTTACACAAGTTGCACCATGGGGGGCATACTACATTACACCGACAATTTTGGACTAACACATGTAAGCATGGAGTCTTTAGAGTTTGCAATCCTCCTTATCGAACTCAACGAAAGACATCCCTACATATTTAACATGCCCACCTCAGGTATAGAAACAGAAACATTTGTTTTGACATCTGTATTTGACATTAAAAAAAGAACCCTAGCTTTTTAGTCCCAACTTGCTATATACTAGGCCACCAGCTGGGAAACTAAAAGTCTTCTAACTTGCAAAATAAAAAGTTAATAAATTTCGATGTGTCATCACTTAGTTACCCGCAATATGTTTAAGTGATATCGCAATTTCCAATCTTAAAGCTCATTTTAAAAATTTATATTGTAACATTTGTTGCTTGGGCTGGATTCTTATTCATAAGACATAATTTTCTTACAGAGAATAATATTTCTGCAAAGATTTCCTTTTAATTAAACGTAATTAATAAAATAAAATAAATCTTCATGATAAATAATATACATTTTTTTAAAGTCAATTCCAACTTTTTTTTTCACTCTATTGCAGAAAGTCCTTTATAAATAATTTTCATTCATTTTTTTAAGTTTATCTGGTGCCATTATTATTGGTAGATATAAGCAACTTAAATATAAAAAAACTAAAATTAATTAATTAAATTTAAGTACTGAATTAATATTTGAAAAACTGTATTCACATCAAGTGTCATCCACTACAAGTTAAAAAAAATGTATTTGAATTTGAGTGGATGAATAAAAAGTATTTTATTAACAATTGAAAATTTGAACAAGATACATATATAGTGAGAGTGTGAGCTAATAGAAGGAATTGAAAAAAAATAATTTGAAAAAAAGTAATAACTCTTTAATACAGCATTCAATAAGTTTATTAAAATAAAAGCCGAGAAGTAAATTAGCTAGATTTCTAGAAAATAATACTGCATTAATGGGGTTTTGACAATAATATTACATGAATGAAATTGCCAGACAATAATACCACAGGAATAAGGTTTCCTGATGATAATACCACATTAATAAGTTTTTCTGACACTAATAACATGAAGTTTCCAGACGGTTGTCCGTAGTACATCCAAGCAATTTCATGCTATGTATCTGCTATGTATCTTCTGAGGGAGTTCCGAAATTTTAAGCTGATCCAGTGGCTTTTTTTCAAGTGGATTTACTTAAAAGATTAAGTCTATCAGATGTTTTATATTAAATTGTAGAAACTGAAGCGGCACATAGCAACTGCTATTAATTTATTACTCTTCTATTGCCCATGTATTAGATGCTTACAAATACACGAATCAAGAAATCAAATATAACTTGTATGTACTATTAATTAATTGCTCTTCGTTGCTTACAAAAGGAAAGCTTTTTATTTATTTTATTTTATTAGGCTTTTCTTCTGGAAAGTTTATAAACTTTCATGTTTTCATCATAAATTGGTAAAGAAATTTTAGAAATTTTTGTAAAGAAAAATTTTTTAAACAATTTTAGAATTTTTTTTTTTAAATTTAAAGAAATTTGTACATTTATGTACAAATTAAAATTTTTTAAAATTTGTACATAAATGTACCCAGTAATTCATGGATAACTTGTACCCTTAGACAAAACAAATATGACATTCTAATAAATTCTAAAACTTGTGCACAGATTTGACATGTCATAATTATTAAAGTAAAAAATATTGAACAAGATGGTGGCAGCTTTTAGAAGTTGCTTTATTATGGACTTTGTTGTGTGGGGATTTTTCTGTCCCTAAACTTAAGAATGCTGTGTTAAATGAGGATTTCCCTCTATTGTTGTTAAACTGAGAAAAATAGTGTCATTGGAATGTAATGCTGTTATGCAGAAATTTATCGAATATCTGAAAGTTTTCGACTGGAACCATTGTCTTTGATATTGTCTGTATTCTGGATTCACTTTACAGCGCTTCAACATATCTATGATAATAAAAATGATTTTTGATAGGACAAAACATTTTCTGATTTATTACTGTGATATTCATATTTAAACAACCATGTATTCCATTTCTAGACATTTTTGCATTTTTATAAAAGAAATTATAGCTTATAAAAGAAAATTTAGCTCAAATATAATTATAGTGTCTAGAAACCTCATTTATGTGACTGTTATGTGTCGACCTTTATTTTAATAATGCAATTTGCATGGGTGAAATAGTTATTGCTATTTTCAAATTCACTTTTTATTATAAAATTTATTTAATTGAGATGATTATATTTATTATGATGAAATGCGCAGAATTATTATTGTCTATATGAAAAACTATGTCTGATAAATAAGCATTCAGAAAATGTAATAAATGTTAAAGTATAAAATAAAAAATGAATTTTAGTTGTCCAAAATTATTAAATGATACAGAAAAGTCTGTTTCAATAATTTACAAGGAAACAAAAGGATAAAATACAATAAATGATAACTATAACACTATAACTATAACTATATTTTATTGTAATGCTAAATATCATAAACAATAATAAAATATTAGGTTGGTAAGAAAGTTGTGTCGTTTTATTTTAGGAAATTTATATTTCTTATATTTAAGCTCATAAAGGAGATTAATTAATGAAATATTGACCACTGTTTTCTATGAACTTCCTCTATCTGCCAACAATATGCGGAATGTAAAATGATCCTACCTTATGAAAACTGAAAATCTACCACTGCCCTCTGAACATCTTGAAAATTTCGATATTTTTTTCTTTTAAGAAAATTTTGCATCGAGAGGAAAAAGAGGTAGTCAGATGATGCCAGGTCAGTTGAATATGGTGGATGTGATAAAACTTCATAACCAAGAGCCTAGAACTTCTCCTTCGTCCTTAAAGCCACGTGAGGCCTAGCATTGCCCTGTTGAAAAACAATACCTTTCGGTTATACAGTGCTGACGAAGTTCATGTATTTTGTATGTAGTCAGGTTAGTTGATCCCAATATTGGTCTGCTAGCAGTTCTAAGTGGATAGGACAATCCCACCAAATGCAAAGCATTAACTTTTTGATGCTAATTGGCTTTTCTAAAAATAGGATAGGTTTATATTGTTGTTATTGGCTCCTATTGCTGTGAGGCAATGAAGCAATAGAAAATTGATTTGCCATATATGAAGGGGAATTTTCGCTTAATTTCATCCTCGATCTCCCTCGTAGTCAATAGTGGTTCATTACCCGCTAAAGTCTTCCGAATGCCGTCATCAAGCTCTTTTTGGTCTTCCGGTGCATCTTGAAGCTTCCTGTCACTTGACCTGAATTTGTCAAACCATCTTTGGATCTTTAACTTTAGATGAAACACACAAATTTTTAGGAGCCTCCGTCGCATTAGGATCCATTTGGAAATCATAAAGCATAGACTGCCTAATAGGAAGTTTTTCTTCATCCATCATATACTCATATTTCTCAAAATGTAATCAAAATTTAAAACGTTCAAATACTAATTAATCAAAATTATCTAAATAGCACAAAGAACAACGAAATAATGAACATTTCAACTGGTGCAGCAGAAATACGGCATAGTTTTCTTACCAACCTTCTATATAATTATCAGTGTTTAATAAGAAGTTAAAAAAAATTAAAAATTATGGTTTTCAAAATCTAAAAAAATATTATAACCTTTTTTCTTCTAAGACGAATAAAAAAAATCGAAATCAAAATACAAAAATCTTTTTACTTCCAAACATTTAGCTGTCACGAGCTATTTGTTTGGATTGCATTATGTATGGGTTTGGTTAAAATTATTTCGATTCGAACTAATTATTTTGTAATTTTTGTGACATGATCACTGTTTTATTAGCTATTTTATTCACTTTAAAAACGTAGTGTTATCTTTTACCTAGACTACTATTTGGCTTGTTAAATTCTTTCGTGAATTTCAATTTGAGTTGCCCTTTTTAATAATTATATATAAATTGTACAAAATCTACAACCACAACTTATAAACAACCTGCATAGAAGGATATAACTCAAAATTATTTATGAAATTATAATAATTATAAAAATTCAATAATAATATAACTCAAAATTATAAAAAAATTTTAAGCTGGAGCCTTCAATTCATTGTTTGAAAATTTCACATAATCTAAACCGTTAATTAAGTCTTAAATTTTTACTGGGACAGGATACTTTATAAATTGTATAACTTTAAACAGGCAAATTTTTCCGGAATTTTAATTGATTAACTTATAAATCTTTCAGGACACGGGTGGAGTTTTGGATTTTCAGAACCTCTGAAATTGCTGGAAGGTAGAACCTGATTTGATTCCCTTTCCAGGTAGAATAAGTAAACTATATACTAGGAAGGTATACAATTAAAGATGATGCTTATGAGTAATAGAAAGGAAAAGATTTTGAAAATGGAAATATAAGTTTTGGAGTACGATAAGATCATGTTAACAGAAATGAATAATTACTATGATACAAAATTCCCCAAATCCTAAAATTTAGCAGAACACTTGGTTAATTTCTACGCCTTCCAAGATAATTTTTAATCAGGATTACTCAATCTAACATCTTCACTGAAATTTCTCAGAAAAGCGATGCTAGATTGAGTAATTTTTTCTAATGAGCATCGCTTGGTGAGTTAAATCGCAAGAAAGTTATTAAATAAAGAACGACTAAAGTAGATAGATTGATGGCCTAAATTTCTAAAGAATGTGAAGTTTCATTACTGTAAAGCGAATTTCTCAGAAAACAAATTTTCTCCCATCTCAAATGAGTATTCGCTGCTTTCTGCCATCGAATCAAATCTTCACCCCCGCATAATCCAAACCTAGCCAATGCTTGAAGATTTGATTATGCGCTTTGGCACCTTTCTAATGAGACACTTAATTGCAGGCCTTTCAAACAGGCTGAGGTTGCATTTTCTCATTCTACCACCTTAGGGTTCTAGCTAAATATCGAGCATTTCATCTGAGATATGATAGCTAAGAATTATACACAACCTGTTAATTAAATGAATGTAATTTTTACAAATATCATGCAATTTGAGACGTGGTAAGAAACAGTTAACCATTTTCTTAATAAACTGCTTGATTGAATTTTTTCTTGGTTAAAAATAGCGTCTGTTAAACTGGCGTTGTTTTAATTCTTTTGTTTTAAACTTATACGATGCGGTTAGTTTTATTAAAAATCTTATTTTTATTAATTTCTTTGCATCATTAGCATATCTAAAAAACGCAACGTACTAGCATCTTTTAATGATGAACACTAAATTTCCAGTATTGAATCATATATAAGTCTGATTTATTCAAACATAATCATCAGAATAAAGATACATAATAATTTAATAAATATTTAGAATTATATAACTTATTTATCAAATTTCTGTGTGATGAAAATAGATTTTAACCTTATTAATTAAATTTTAGAAATAAAAAATTTCTCATTTAAAAAAAAAAAAAAAAGAGTATTCAAAATTGTTATAATTTATGATAACACACTTTAAATATTTTATATTAAGAATGTATTTCTCTTGACCTAAAGATTTTTCTTAGACATCCTACATTTAAAATAATAATTTCTTGATATTAAAAAGATTCATACATTGAACTCAAATTTTGAAATTTTGATCAAATACATTTGATCCTGCGAAAGTTTATCACAAAGTGACATTTTGTTTATCAAAATAACTGAGATTAAACGATTCTTTGCTTCACGATCGAATTTAAGTCATTAAGATAGTGACGATCATTTTTCACAAAAATATCAAATCGGACATCTTATTCGTCCATGTTGAATATCGAGTAAAAATTAGAATAGATCTGAAATACGAAGTTCAGGTCATTCACAGCGAAATCAGAAAGAAAGTCATTATTTTAGTGACAAAGTTTGCATGAAAGCTAACGGAAGAGTAAACGATAACTATACGATAAAGGCAATCTAAGATCCTCCTAGCATCTTACTGGTAACTCTAAGCAATGTAGTGAAGGAGATGCATATAGGGTGTTCATAAACTAAATAAGAGGTGAGGTATTATCTATATTTAATATGGTATCTTGGTTCACATTACATTCAGAACATCAGAAAAGAGTAGCGTCTAAACATACCCAACAAGGATAAGTCAAGTACTTCTGGCGATATTTACGTCGCAGAGCAGAAGTAGCTCATTTTCAGAATGTCACCGTCAGGCATTTACCACATATAAATTTCCAGTAAAGAAAAGCAGCACCTTCAGTCACAAATTATCAAGATTCAGTAGAAAATCAATCGAAGTTCTTTAAAAGCGGTGCATCCTCTATGATTCAGATTATCACATTGGTACATGATATCATAGGTGTACGATATTCATATAGTAAAAGAATAATGAACGAAAGAACAGGATAAAAAACAATGAATACAAGTCTGAAATTTATTCAAAACACTTCTTGAAATTCAAAAAATATTTTGAACAAGTTGGGTCTCTTTATAGACTGTATGGAAGATTAGTTGCTAGAATCGTTATTGTAGTATACAGGATAAACACCACATAGAGAAGGAGCTCATTTATTGAACGGTAACCTTCAACGCATATACTTCGAGTCTTCCTGATTCATTCTCTTTCTTTCCATTGTTTACAGTTTGCCAGATACACCAAACTTAATATTTTTCAGACACTCAATGAAATCCGACTCTAGGTATCGCAGTAAATATGGATGCTATCCCCACTCTTATTTTGCCATTATTATTTATTTATGTTGTTTTAAACTTTATTTATTAAGTATTTAAAAACTCAGCGAGGCTTATTATTAAATAATATACAGTACACATTTGTTAAAATAGTTATTGGGTGATTAAGTAATTGAGGAATAAGGGACCTCTAAGAAACTGATAACTGGGCAATAAGATATTTTACAATTAAATACTAAAAAAAGCTTATATATTTTTAGGGCTTTAATTAATTCTTCCAAATGCCAAATACATAAACGGACAAGAAATAACAAAAAGTAACAAATACAAAAACAGGAATAATTAGAAATTATGAAAAGAAATAATAAAAATTAAATTTTGACGGAATTAAAAAACATTACAGTTGAATCCGCATAAGCTCTATTATTAAAAACAAGTATTGATAAAAAATACAAATTAAAAAGAAAAGTGAAACATTTTTAAGAATCTTTAAACTGTACTTTTCTTTGGACTTGTTTTAATTTTTAATATTTTACTAATTAACATAAGCTTCATTTATTTATTGATTTATATACAACAACGAAACTTTTTATATTAGAAATAAATAATGCAAATGTATGAGGCATTTGAGAACTTGAGAAAAAAATTAAAAATTAACGAAAACTAATTTACGTTGCCAATAAAGGGTTTACTAAGATTTGTTCTACGTATTTTTGCTTTTCGAGCTTTTTAATCTCCTTAGCTATTCTTCTTTTTAAATTAAAAGAATACTTAAACGAGTAATCCTTTACTATTCGAAATAGGTGACGCTTTTAAGAAACTTTAAAGTTAAATCTAGAAATAAATATTCTGTATTTTATAGCAATGGAAAAATATCTAGGTGACTTAAGTGCAGAATATTGTTCATTTGTGAACTTTTAAATTGAAAAATTCAAGCAACATTCTTACAAGTTTTTCAATCACACACTCTTACATGTTTATACATACATTTTATTCCGGTTTATAATTCGTACTTAAAAAAAATAAGATAGAAATTTGTTGGTTCGCATTATAGGCCGGATGTAAAAATGATAAAATAGACGAACATAAAAAAATTAGATTTCTAGATATATCTTAATACTGTTTATTTAAAAGAAATGACACCCTTATGAATTTTCTTGTTGGATAATGTGAAAAGTTCGTCCTATTCGTCTTCCGTTGTATTTCCTTGCACATCATCGAATTCTATTTCATCTTCATCATCATTGTTAATCTGATTCATAAATAAATAATCATTCCTTTCCATCTAGATTGTTAGATATACTTCATTTTTTAAATGACTTTTGAATTATGTGAGGTTTAATTTCATTCCATGCTTTTATTATTCACTCACATACTATTTCACTGGCATGGCGCATTTCGCCTCCTTTTGTAAATGTTTTTCACCTTCTAACATCTACATATTTCACTGTCGTTTTAAAGTTGTTTAACTGCTATGTCTGTGTTGCACGTCAGCAATTTCTTCGTATTATCCGTTGGCACCTGGATGATTTTTAAAAACATTTCTTATCAACAATTTTACACCGTCCATCTATCTTTCTATTGAATGAAAACACCTTTCGGGAAATTAGATTTCGGCATCGTTAAGCAGGAGAGCATTACGGTCAGGCGAGATTTTTCGTGACTTGTTGCTTATATGTGAACCGTTTATGTTCCTTTCACGTCCATCGATTTATTTCCTATCACATCAAACATTACTGGAATTCCATCCATATTTCCAATATGTGACAGTAAATATTTTTTTTTTTTGACTTCGTAGGTTAATGACATACTTCTGGTAACTTATCAATTTGTTGTCCAAATATTTAGGAAGAATTCATGAAATTGTTTTTCTCACAGAACTGAATTATTCAGTGCCATAAATTGGCTACACCAACTCAAAGTTGTTTTAAAATTTTCACTTGCACTTGCATTCTTTTTCGCCCACTTTAAGGCATATAAAAGTACGCTGTTTCTTGTTACAATTAATCCAATCTGGCGATTTTCTAGAATCCAGTTCGGAACTCTTTCTTCTAGGATAGAACATTTCGTTACTTCTTTACGCAAAGCATATTTATTCCTTGACATTTCATTTTCTTCCACGCGAATATGAACTTTCATTAACAACAAACAACCTTGCTGCAGCACATTTCCTTTTCATTTTACAAACTGAATCACTTTGATTTTGAAACCAGCACTGTGTTTGCTCCATTACCGCTGGACCCATATTTATTATTGAAAAGGATACTATGAACTCTATTAAATATGCTACAGAGAACATAAAAAGTATCAAGCGCTATCTGATTTGTTCCATAATAAATCATCAGCCTCTTACATTACACGAATAGGAAGGAGGAAACGAAGTAACGGGAAAATCCTGTACCATGGTTCTCCCCCTCTTTTCTTGCGCTTCATGGTTATAGTTCGAGAATTATACCATTGTCCAAAGGCTAAAAATATCCTTCGAATAAATAACTTCATAAGATAAGAGCATTGCAGATAAACATTTCAGATTTCTTCGTAAAAAAGAACGGATTAGCGTTATACCGTGAATACACCTAAAAAAATAAAAATGCAGTTTCACAGTGTAAGAGCGCATTATACGCACATATCCAGCCATCAATCCCTCCATCCATCCATCCATCCTTCCTTCCTTCCTTCATTGCAGCCATCCATCCTTCCTTCATTGCATCCATCCATCCTTCCTTCCTTCATTGCATCCATCCTTCCTTCCTTCTATCTATCCTTCCTACCTTCCTTCCGTCCATCCAACCCTCCATCCTTCCTTCTTTCCTTCCATCCATCCATCCTTCCGTTCGTCCTTCCTTCTTTCCGTCCTTCTATCCATCCATCCATCCATCCAACCATCCACCCATCCACCCATCCGTCCTTCCATCCATCCACCCTTCCTTCCTTCCTTCCAATCTTTCTTACTGCCGTACATGTGGTTTGAAGGCTTTCCAAGCTTGTGAAACGATAGCGTTGTCGATTCAAAATTCTAGGGTTATATCTGTTACATTACGCCTCTCCTCAAGCTTATCGATCGTTTTACTACGAGATGGTTACTTGTAGAAGTTATATTGCAAGCATGAATTCACTTTAACTTCACAGAATGTCTTTAACAGTGTCTTGCTTCCATCTTTTTAATACAATCTAGTGTCCACACGTACGTTTTGTTACTGATATGTGCATACGAATCCCCTTTTAATTGAACTGAGTGTCATTATGTCGATCACAACATTCCCTTTTCTACAATTTCACGTCTGTCTTCTTAAAAATTACATGGTTTCTAAAGTTTTATATGCCATTGCATTTAGAATTAAACGTTTGCATTTTTC
Source organism: Caerostris extrusa (assembly GCA_021605095.1). Classification (NCBI taxonomy): domain Eukaryota; kingdom Metazoa; phylum Arthropoda; class Arachnida; order Araneae; family Araneidae; genus Caerostris; species Caerostris extrusa. The sequence continues at coordinate 87,228 of BPLR01012671.1, forward strand.
GACCATTATTAGCTTAAAACTAATAGAACAAATAATTAAACAAATAAATAAACTCATATTATTTAAACAAATTTTCTAAAAATATACTTAATTCTGGTGCCATATCTTAATTTATAATTCAAAAAGCAAAAATTAAGAAAAATACAGACTAAATTTTTTATACTGAAAAGTTCGTGAGATTTTCTTGATATAATGGACAAAATGGAAGTGTTTTAATTGCGATTTTTTACATTATTGCTCTATTAATGTGAAATATGTGATGGTTTGGAAGTTAAAACTTATTATATTGAATAGTGTTGTGGTTTGACAATTTTCATTAGAAATGGGACAATTAGCTGGACAATTTTCTTTTCAGTAATTGATAAATTAAATTTTTGCACTTTTAAAAATATATCGCTGCTTAAATTTAGATCCAACATAAAATTCAAAACTAATTTCTAAATAACCCCGTTAAAATATTTGAAAAACGTTTTGTTTAGATCTACAAAAAGATACAGTCTCATTAAAAAGAATTTAAGAAATTCTACTTAGAATGAATTAAAGATAATTTGAATGGGCTTCTTCTTAGAAAGGTGGCACCAAATGTTTATGAAGAAGACACTAATGACATCTTAACTATCACTTTCAATTTTTTTAAAAATAAAAATAAAAGGCAATTTTAGAGTAAAAATGAAAAGAGTGTAATTATCAAATGGAATACAGGGAAAAATCAATGCTTTTCTGAAAAAATTCAGAAAGTTACGTTTGTAAGAGAATGGAGACATGATGTCATTAATGTTTTTTTGATAACTTGAAAGAGAACGATTTCAGTAGGTGCTATTATGGCATGTATTGATTATATTTTATTCTTTCTTTTGAGTGATCCCTTTATTTGGTATATAATAAGTAATGAAAGTGTAATTCAGTTTAGAATATCCCCCATAATGTAAAAATATAATGTTTTTTTTAACTAATACGAAATCTACATCATTGTTATGAAGTAAATCACAACTGTTTTGTGTAAAACAAAAATACCTATGTTATGCGGAGAAATAATTTCTTGCTATTCAGTCACTTGTATTGTTTTTGATATGAGAAACTTTAAAGAACGATTATTTAAGATATGTATCATAAATAATCTTTGTAAATAAAATAACTTTTGTTTTATGTATTTAATATATGTTTTATACTCTGCTGATCATTAAATGGCTACATCATAAAAGTAATGCACGACAAATGTAAAATTCATATAAAAGGTAAAAATTACTGAAATGTAGAATTGTGTAGCATTTCAAAGCATGATTGCTGAGCAAGTAAGAGTAACGCACCTACAGTCCGTATAAAAAATATGATTCTAAAGAGGATTTCTTGTGCAGAAATCACATTTCCCATTTTTTTTTAAAGGTCTTGTTATGCCTCGTGCAAAAAGTAGCAAAAACAGTACGTGTCGTAATTTTACAACGGCAGATATTGTACCTATTAGTAAAAACATTGGCCTGATTTAGTCTGTCATGAGAAAATAGTAAAGATGACTGCTGGCCATAGAATACAACGTGCGGAATTATGAACTGCTACCGGCCACTAACGCCCCAAAGAAAAGATACAAAGCCAGCACAGCCACGCTACATGCCCTAAATGAGGAACCTGGATCATTTGCGATAATACATCATACAACAATATGTCATACAACATAACCATACAACAATACGTTCAACGATCATCAAAGAATTAGGAACAACGTTCTGTCATTTTCTCAGGCGAATCCTCGTTCTGCGACATCATAAGGATCTGCGTATATGGAAAGATCATTATTATCTTTTTCGTCATACTGTCTAAGCACCAAGAGAGGAGTGTCCATGAAGGCACAGTTCCAGTCACCTTCTTATTCGCATAGATATTTTGGAAAGCTAATGTTAAATTTCTGATGCGCTGAGGAGCCTAGTTACGCCCTACTTTTCAGGCCTTACAATACTCTGCACGACCGCATGTTATCCATACAGTTCTGACTTTCCTCGATGCAGATCACCCCGGACAGCATGTTCTCCTCATTTGTCACCTGAAAATGTCGGGTCAATGTCCTTCGTCAGCCTGTATGATTGGCGCATTTGGGTGAATTTTATTCGAATGGAATGCTGTTTCTCTATCTGTCCTCCAAACTCTGTTCTACTTAATGCCCAAAAAGATTAGAGCTGTTATGCTGTTTGAAGTTGCTGTTCAGTGTATTGTTTTTTACATGCTTTGTTTTCAAAATTATCTCTATATTTAAACATGTCTTCTCATCAAACTGCGTAAAATTCTGCTGTTTACTTTGGTTTTTGGTGCAGAAATTTTAGTGGAATCATTAATTTAGTGCATCATTTAGTGAAATTTAGTGCACCATTTTGGTTTCAATTTTTATATAAAAGAGAAATGTTTTATTTATAAATTTTTCTTAATTTTCTTTAATCTCCTTTTTAAGAAACACTAATTTCTATTAAAAATATTACTAATAAATATATATATCTTTTTAGTGCCTATTTTCATAAATAGTTTTACCTGTCATTACAATTTTAATTTGTTATTTTTAAAAATAACTTCCCAATATTGGAATATCAATCTTTGAAAAACATACAGGATAAAAATTTCTTTATGAGACACATAATTTTATTTTCTGTTTTGATAGTAAATTACTTTATTCCTTATTTAAGTTTCAAATAAGAATTACGTTAATAAAAGTATACGACAAATAAAAAAATTGTACATACAAAAAAAAGGAGTCAGAAAAGCAATGTATGATGAGAAAGCTAAAGAAAACTACCTTTCTCAAAATAATTTCTTGATTAAAAATAAATTGTTTCCCATCAACTTATTAAAAATATTGCCAGCTCTTGTAAGTTAAAGTTCTTTTTTAATATTTTTCAATTTTTCAAAACCTTGTTCGTTTCACTAACTAATGCAACCCTCGAGTTGAATTTACATCCGGGCTTTCTATTTTCAATTGGTTTTCATGTCATAACAGAAATTGCTGTATGCTCCAACTCGTACTTTTATTAGTTGCATACATTCTAAGGAATGAGAGGTGACAAGGCAAGCTTTATTAGAGTAAATATGGCGAAGGGACAGAAGCTCATCTTTCTTGAAGTTGTCAAATTAAATTTTTACAGTTTCAGTTTCAGTTCTGTTTTAATAAAATAAAAATGGAATTCTATATTTTGGAATATTTATAAAATAAAAATTCTTTCTACCCTGTTTGATTGAAAAATTTGACATTTTCAAACTGATGCTTTTTTTCTTTTATATTACATCACAGTTATTAATTTTTACAGTGCTTTATATAAGTACTATAATCCAAAAATATATGACAATTTGTCTCTATAACGACACACTAAACAATGGAAGGGAAAAAAATAAAGCCGAAATTAAAACCAAACAAATCTACAAATTAAACAATGATTGAAATACAGGATTAATTAAATTATGATTACTATTTCCAAACAAGACTGGCTCCAATATTTGCTCATAAATAATAGATCTTGAAAGGCCCACAGAATACAACTAAATAGCACACATTATCGTTGAAATGTTCTATAATACTCTATTATATATGTATAAGTAGTTTATTAAGCGTACATGTTTCAGAATACATGTAAAAGGTGACAAACCTTTTCTTTCTTAAAGTCGAGTTTCCCAATTTCAATTGCATATGACAGATTTTGAATTGACAGCGACTAGTTGTTACGCATTCATTAGAACTCTCATATTATAAGTAGAACATGCATAACATATATGTCTATGATAAATATAAAATATGCCTAAATAATTGATATGCAACCATGCTCGGATACAAGTTGGGGCTCTTTCTCTTTTTACAAAAAGTAGAGCTTCATATAAATAATTGAAAATAATAAATAATTACATTTGACACACTTCTTTGGAACACCCCTTTTCAACTTTCAAATAATGGACTGTCATGTATATTAAATATATACCAAACAGTTTTCTAAACAGACAGGACGTAAATATGTTTAGCATATTAACTCTCTATTTGAAGAAAAGAAGTACTTATCAATTCTTGCTTTTAATGATATTTGAAAAGCATGGGGAATTATATGATGGTACACGTCCGTTAGAACTCTTCCATTTCAAGTATCACTTAATGATGCGCCATAAATGGCGAATCTGTATAAAATTTGCTAAGCAAGCATAAAATATGTCCCTGGCTTATCTCTTAAATATATAAGCTTAAGTTTTTCATGTCCCTTCTTGTGTGTTTGTGCATTTAAAATCTTTTTTCTCTTTGCAAATAGGAATTTTAAGTGCAAAAGGCCTAATTCTGTATAATAAATAATAATAATAATGTATATATAGTAATAATAATGTGTATATGTATACATATTCATATATAAATATATGTATCTAAATGTCCTGTATAATAATCCTTTTTTTAAACGATTAATGTGTATGGGGAAAGCAAAAGGCAAATAATACATAAAAATCATATTTAACAGAATTAATAGATAGTTGAAATAAAAATAAAATTGAAAATTAAAATAGTATTAAAAGCTTAACACGCACTTTTATTTGATTATTTATTACAGTAACATTTAACTATTAGTTAAAATTAAAATATTTTACCTATAAATTATAATTGGGGCCTGATGGTCAACGATCTAGTTCGGTGCCACAGGGTTCGAGTCCCGGCTATACCATGGATGTCTGTAGTGGTTCGGAATTCACTTTAAAAACGGTCTAATAGGACTGTTGGGCGTTGGGCTGACAACCATACAATGTAAAAGAAGACATCTTCTGTCTTGAAATCTGCCAGTATGCAGATGGCCTTGGCCCACCATTGGGCAGTTGCGCCAATGAAGAAGAAGATGATAAATTATAATTAGATTATTAAACCTTATTCAAATTATTCAAAATAGTTTTACTTATTATACAGGATGATTAATTCTGTATCAGTTATATTAAAGGCATAACTCACTAAACTAACATTTTATTTAGTTATGAATTTAACGGGGAAAATCTATATAATTCTTTCAGAGAAAGTTAAAATTTATTTTTAAAAGTGCATCAAGTTGCAGTATATATAGAATAAGATATAAGTGAATTTGTCAAAGAATTTAAAAATAGAAGAAACAATAAAAGAGAATTATGAGTGAAATTAGAGCTTGAGCTGCTTCAATAATCACACTTTACATATAAAAGATATGCATACATATATACATTTTTTATATATTTGTGCGGGCACTTCAGGGTTTTTGTATTGGGAATGCTAGATTTGTTTGTTAGACAATTTGCGTGTTTCTAGTTCACTCCTTGTCCTTTGGTTTTTGTGTTGATGCGCTGTGTTCTTTATGTAAATGAATAGTTGTTTTTAGGACTATATATTAAAGATATAAATTAAGTTCAATGACCAAAAGTTGAATACCAAATAAAAAATTTTAATTTAGCTGAAGTAAAAAAAAGAATTCTTAGCAAAAAGAGAGGGCAAGGGGATCATAGGGAGGAAAATAAATCGATTTAGGACAAATATAGAAATATATTCAAAACGAATTAGAAGTTAAATAGGATTGTTAGTTAAAATTTAATATGAATCACAGATTGCTGGTAGTATTTTTTGCTAATAAATTTATTTCATTTATAATAAGTTAAATTTAAGTAAGATTAAGAAAAGCATTTAATTTAAAATAAATAGCAAACAGTTTGCAATAAATGATATTCTTGGTACGCTACATTACATTAGAGGTTCACAAGCTAAATAATACATTTTCAGTGAAATTTATTTCTCTTAAGAGAAAATATCAATAGACTGCAAATTATTGACAGCGATAATTACCACGTTAGTAATTTTGCTCCCAAACTGTATCTAAATTAGCACAAGAGCATTTTGTGAAATAATTTGTGTCTCAAGACACTACAAATTGAATTCCTTCTATTTCTATTTAGGGTTGATCAATAGTTGAAATGATAAGGGAAATGCACGGTATACAATCTATTCACAGGGCAAATAGAGGTGAGGTATCATAGATTCTTCCAATGGAGGTAGCAATTCTAATTTGGCTTCAATCACCGCAAAACCGAATCTCGAGTCAGGCTAGTTAGCGATTCAAATTATGTACTGAGCTCGATGAAAGGGTCGAGTTTACTTTACATATAAAGGTCATTTATCCAGACTTCAAATGATAAGCTCTAGCGTATAAAATCAATTTAGAATGAAATCGAATTTTAGAAGGTTAAACATACAAACTGAACTGAAAAGTGAGTATTGAATTAGGTACACATTTCATTCTATTTACTGGGATGAAGGCTTTTCATACCAGACTTTTAGAATAAAATAATTATTTCAGCGGCTTAATGTTGCGTTTTCAATGAAAGACAGCTTCATAAAACTCAATAATTACTTATTTATTTAAAGTCCTGGAATTTAGACATAATCAATACATGATCGTCAAAAGACACAATACACATTGCAGTGAATCCCATAGTTATTGAAAATAAAAAACCAGTTTGCAAATAAAATGCCTAAAGTATTTATTTAATATTGCAAGATACGATAAAAGTATATTTGTATAATTTCAGACACTAATACATCCAAGTAAAAATAGAAATCTGAAACATTCATTACAAAAGACATACAATAAATAAACAATAAAATATTAAAAGTTAATAAAAAATTTGAATTATTCTAAAGAATAATATTTGTTCTTTAGTAAAAACTTATTATCTAATTGAATGAATCAAGGCATAAACTATAAAAGACAAATGTTAGATAAATAAATGACAGAATTTAACAGAAAAAATTAAGATACATTGTCAATACTTTTATACGCTAATATTAAAAATAAAGTCTATTATAATTATGATATTGGGTACATGGTTAACGATAAAATTTCTGTTTATTTGAATTTCAGTCCTCTAATTCCGGTTATCGTTCAAAAGCATTTCGAAAACAAAGATTTAAAATTTTTATACATGGAGAACATGAAACACGTTTCTGTAATATTTCCGTAGAGCTCCATTAACTACAATTTAAGCATAAGTTTAGATATGAGCCTGATTCGTGGACCATTGGTAACGTGAGAAGCTTATGTGCGGAAGAATTACGTTTCGTTGCAATTACTGCTTTCAAAATCGGGGTGATTCGATGTTGATTGGGACACTTCGTGTAAAAATCTTCGACCAACATTTAGGTTGTCTAGTGGGAGTTTCCCAAACTAAAAGATAGTCAATAAAGACAAGCTCAACTAATAAAAAATTGTTCGTAAGTAATAAAACTAGTAGAATTGCGCATAGTGTTCAGCACTTAACAGGTGGGCTGAAACGTTCGTAGGCTGGCACATAGATGGTACATAGATTCTAGTATTAAATCTATATAATTTTTAGTTAGTCCCTAACCTTCAAAAGACACGTGTATTAATTTGACAGCTGTTGCACTATTAGTATGGGAGTTATAGCATTTTTAGTGAAGCAACTTTTGTTAGTTTGAAAAAATGAATAAAATGGAATTTTGTGTGTTAATAAAGCATTGCTTTTTGCCGAAAAAAAGGCTTGGCTTTATAACATTATTCGGACTTTGCACCAGGAAAATCAACCGTAGAGAAGTGGTTTGCTAAATTTAAACGAGGCGAAATGAGCACCGAGAACGATGCACGCAGTGGACGCCCCAAAGAGGCTGTTACCGACGAAAACATCAAAAAGTCCACAAAATAATTTCTGATAACCGTAAAAAGTGAAGTTGATTGAGATAGCTGAGACCCCAAAGATATCAAAGGAACGTGTTGGGCATATCGTGAATGAATATTTGGATATGCGAAAGCTCTGTTCAAAGTGGGTGCCGCGCGAGCTCGCAATCAACCCAAAACAACAACGAATTGATGATTCTAAGCAGTGTTTGGAGCTGTTCAATCGTAATAAACCCGAATTTTTGCGTCGATATGGGACAATGGATGAAACATGTCTCCATCATTTCACACCGGAGTCCAATCGACAGTCAGCCGAGTGGACTGCACGTGATGAACACTAAAAATACTATAGATCACGTACTAATCAGCTTACGAAATTTTCAGCCCACCTGTTATAATACCTCCCATTTCCACCTTCTACATAAACACACCAATACACAAATAGTGCAGATATACCAAGTCTCATAATTGAGTTTTTTTATTAATCATATCCAGAACCATTCTTTCACCTTACTGTTTGATTCAAAGAATTTGGTAACGAGGTTAGCTAATTCTGATGGTGATCCTCAATTTCGTATAAATCAAGAAAATGTAAAGTGTTTTCAGTGTTTTCATATACTGTATTTAAAAAGAATTAATTTGTTAATTCAGAGATATAATTAAAAAATTCCCATATATTTACAGATTCTACGGAAGGTCTAATGAAAGGGCGTCCTTGTGTCGTATTTGGAAAAAAAATTGTCTCGGACAGCATATAAAGCAAGGATACTAATTTAACCATTTTTGTTAAAAAAATCACTCAATAATAAACAATATAATATATCAGTAAATATAAACAATATAATCATGGCAAACAAGCAGAAATGTTGTAACATCTAATTTGTTTTAATTATAGAATCAAGAAGTATCTTAAAAATTAAAAATAGGAAATGTAGTTTAATTTCAAAAAGCCTTTAACTTCATATCTTTATTCAAGTTTTAATATGTAATTAGATATACATACAATAATTAATAATATGTAGTTTTTCAAGTTTTAATATGTATTTAGTTTTAATGTGTATGGACTTAATTCTTTTGCACAAATGTATTTCTGCGAGAGTAGCTATTTTGATGGATTGTTTGTAATCCGCAAAGGATAAAAAAACAAGTGTTCATGTTTTTCTGAAAACTTATCATGTTTAAAAATCTTAAATATTGGCTACTCATTACAAAGAAGATCCATGACATTTGAATATTTCATTTTTTTTGTTGTATAAGAAATTAAATATGGCTAGTGAGTTAATATTAATATTAGAAATTAAATATTGCTTGGAGTAAATTGCCGTTTGTGTCTAATATTGTGAATACTTATATTTTTAAGTAAAACCCCTCCTGTTTTTTACATATTGTTAATTTAAAATAAATCGAAAAAAACATATCAAAATTTCTATAACTATATAGCATAAGAAAAGAGTTTAGGTGTGATGGGGCTGAAACATATACTTTGTTAAAGGTGGAAAATAAGTAAAAAGTTTGAAAGTCACTGAACTGAAGTGTTCTATTAAAATTTGGAATTTGGGAAAGCATTTCATTTAATTATAAGAAAAGTTCGAGAAATAAATAACTAAATTCAGTTCTGGTTATGATCTTGCATATAAATAAAATTATCCAACTACTATTTATTCTATAAGTTGATTAAATATATTTTAAAGTTTATTTTAAGCTTTTTTAAATTAGTTTTTCTTTTTATTCAGGAAAAAAAAAAACGTAGAAGCCATCAGGAGTATTTTCTTTATCAACTCAAACAACAAATTAAAGCATTAAAAAGAATTAGATGTTTGACATTTTTAGAAATTTATTTTATTTATCGCTACTAAATTTCTTGTTGAGAAAGGTACTTGTGATATTTTGAATTATCTCCACAATCAATAACATTTAGTCAGACGATTTCAACCTTTCGATCTTAAGAATAAAGCTTATGTTAACCTTGTATATGTCCTTTAAGCTATAGCAGATGTCATTTTGATTCAGAGTTTTCTTCTTTCCTCGGCAAAATGAAACTAATCAAACATCTGCCTAAATGTTTGGAATTTTTAGTGTCAGATTGACACCTTTTAAACTAACTATGACAAACTCAAAAGTATATTTATTTTTCAACATTTTATTTTTATAGTAACTAGAATATTTTTGTGAATCGAATTATGTTGATATCATTATAGTTATTCTATTTATTAATATCCCTTTAAGTAATATTTTTTCCATTTTTAATAGATATTAATACATTTAGAATTTGTTGCGAGCATTTATTTTTTTACATTAAATATAATAAAATATTTATTCATGATCAATGATACGTTAAATAAATCAATGGCATAAATTATTGTCCTCAATAAATATCTAGTTGTATTTTTAATAGATTAATTTTTGTTATAATATATTATTATTTAATCTTTAATAAATGATAAGATATTTTCTAAAATCTTAATATCCAAACTTTGAAACTGATATAATATGTTCTTAAAGTAAGGATTTAATTAAGAAGTTAAATGCATTTATATTACCTTTTTTGTTCTTGAGAATGCAATTTTGCACTAAAGGAGTAAAAAAAAAAAATGGAGAACAGTCATCAGTTTTTCTTAAGAATTTGTGCGGAGTATTGTAATTAACAACTTCTTAATACTTCGCTCTTAATTAATTAAGCAGTTCACCGTTAACGATGACTTGCTTTCTTGAAGCGAAATGCAAGCCCTACGAGAAATGAAATATAACGCTTGCTGAAATAATTAGCAAAAATGCATCTAAAGTAAAAACATTTAAGATTTTAATTCTGTTTAAGAATAGTTTTCTGCAAAAATTCAAGCAGAACCTTGAAAAGTAAAACTAAATAAATTCCTACTAATTTGGTCAGATTAAATTACCTCTTAAATTGACATTGAAAGAAAAAAGAGAATATTAGACTCTTATATGGTTAATTATTAATTATTAGAAATACTAATTAGGTGTTTTAGAAAAAAAATACATATAATTAATAATTAAAAAATTGTGAAGATAATAATATAAATATTACAAATATTTAGATCAGAAAAGAAATATTTAGTTCACTCTTTGACATAATTTAAAATAATTCTTTTCGATATAATCTAGCCTTATTTATCGATAATTAAATTAACTTTGTCACATATAAGAGATTATAACTCTCCAAAAATTGTATTTTATTTTTTAAGAGCTTTATTTGTTTATATTTATACTTTGAAAGAAATTTAAAAATTACTTGTGCAATTTTAGGCATTATTTATAACGTGGAAACATAAAAAAAATTGTCGTCAAAAGTTTACATCGAAGTGTTGGTACCCAAATCTTATTTTAAACATAAATTTCAAATTTTTTCAAAACATCTCAGTTATATAACAATAGATTTAAAATTATAGTCAAAGAAACTATTGTATTTTTTAAATCCATTCTTATAGACGCTATGACGAATTTTTTCAATGTGAAACCTATTGATGTAAAACGTTACTTTTTCATTCATAAATTTATTTTTTAAAAACATTTTACATTTGTAATACATGAAAATTTCTTTTTAACATGGCATATGTACAAAGCTTCATGCTAAATTGGTCCTTAAATGTAGGCCTTAAATTTTTTCATCGCAATAGTAAAATTTATCCGTTGAGAAGCTTTTCCATCTTATATCCTCCTGAAAACTATGCCTTCTCATGGGTTCTCAAGAATACTTGGTGCACAGGGTCTTTTTGAAGGATGTTTTATGAAAATGCCTGAATTCTCTATAATTAGTGGTGCTACCACTAATTATAGAGAACATAATCGAATTATGCACACTGGTGTCCAACAATTAACCAATAAGAAAAACTGGGATTGTGAAATTGGATTTGGTATTTAATGAAATTTGGCAAAAAGCACGAATCAAAAAATGCTTTACAATTAAGCACAAAGTCTTGAAAATACACAAAAGTAAGCATATCAAAACGTAGTATCTTAATTCAATGTGTAATTAGTTTCGATATGTGTGATCACTTTTAACGACAGCAATGCTTTACGCTTAAATGCCGATTGCTATCATGGCAGCTCAAGACCCTTGAAGGGTGATTAGAGGCTGCTTAAGTGCTGCTACACGTCTCCCAAGATCATACTAAACATGATCAATCAGATTCAAGTACGGATAACGTGTTGGGTAACTCATGTGTGCAAATTCTCCTCACATAGGTAATTCGTTTCAACATAACTGTGCATTATCGCCTTGTAGGAGGAAGGAATAAAAAGAAGACGAACAATTGTTTCTCCTTAGTTAATTCTCCGTATGACTAAGGAAAAACCCATCAGATAGTATACAGGCCAGTGCAGCATTCCAAAGAGATACTTGAATATACGCATGCACTGGATCCACCAAATCTGTGTCTTTAATGGTTATGACTAGGATAATAGCTGTTTCTCGGTTCCGATCAGATCGACAATCTTTTTGTTTCACTTTGCAAGCAAATCTCGGCTGACCAGTAGAGTACAAACCCTATTGACTTGTACTCCAATTACTATGTGTGTTTGACCAATTAAATCTATAATTTTGGTTGGTTTGGATGCCAGCTTTCCAATGTTTGTTGCAAGAGAAGATCCGAGATGGGTTGGTTAAGTGATTTTGTTTTTCCTTGCATTTAGCATCAAATAGCGGTTATCTGCAGCACTGGTAGATACGACTTTCACGGCTGTACCTTTTTGATACTGATTTTGCTTTCTGTTCTTATAAATATATTTCATAAAGTACAGAAGTTCTTACTTTCAACCGTCTTGTTAAGCAGGATTGATGTTAGTAACTTTTATTCGCTCAATGGCCTATCATCTTAATTTTTCAGATAAATGATATCGAGTGCCAATGTTTAAAGTGGGGATATTTTCGTATCTAAAACTTATATTTTAAACACGGCTTTCAATTTGCAGAAACTGCTAGGATATTTAAAAATCTTGTTCAGGCACCTGTACAACAAAGTTAAATGATACCAGTTCCATTAATTTGCATAGAATATTCTGATGCAGCATTACGTCTTGACGATATTGCATAATTTTTATGAAAAATTACTTATTTTTTTGCCGTGCAATCGCAGTTTTTCGGATTTCTCTTTTATCTTCTTAAACCAGTTTAATGTGGTACATGTCATTGTCCTTGATGTGAATATTTGAAAATATTTGCTATATATTGTTAAATTTTCTGTAAGAGTAAAAAACACATACGATTGTTTAATAATGTGTACTTTGAGCATATAATGTCATGTGACTGCAAAATTGAAATCAGTATAGTTATATTTAGGTTATTAATAAAATAATATAAAATGCACCTAAAATACACAAAAATAATAATTTTCTAATTGAAATTTAATTTAATTCCTTATAAAGGAGATGTAAAATTAATATCAAGTTTCATAATTTCAATCTTACAATTTCCCTTCTGTTTCGGCAAAAATTATATTTTATAAATACATTCATGTTAATCGATGACACATATTTCTTATTTCTGGTATTTTAATAAATTTTTTGTTCATCCTAACCTATTAAAAAAAAGAAAATTGTTTGATTAATTTTCGTAGTGAATTCAAGTCGTAAAAAATAAATGTACCGATTCACTGTATAAAAAATTAACTTTAATACAGTTTTGAGTTGGAAGAATTTTTGTGGCACATAATTTAGAAAAATTTGACAGGATTTATATAACAATATTTATTAAAATAAATTCTTAAATTAGAAAATGTGAAAAATAAATTCTTAAATTAGAAAATGTGAGAAATAAATTTAATGTATTATTATATGATATTTTATTCATGATATTTAATAAGAATAGTTTGTTAATTTATAGAAATTGAAATATAATGAATTGCTGTAAATGTCCTTAAATAATAATGATCTTTATTAACTTTAAAAAAAAAACTCAATTCTTTAGATTTATAAAAATTTTAAATGTATATTTATATTGACAGAAAATACAGAAATTTTGAATTGAAATAAACACAATGATATAAAAAACAACCGATAGCATATTTAACGATATAAGTTATACATAATCAATATACAAAACGAAAGGATTATGGAAAAATGTAATCAATAAATCTGTTAACAAAAAAATCAATTGCCATTCGTATACAAATCAATTTGATTTTTTTTAAATTTGAAAAATAGAAAAAGAGTTGTAATTATTGAAAAATTTTATATAAATTGTTTCATTTTTAAATAATAAAAAATGCCCATTCTATTTATATTGTAATGATAAATATTTTCAGCATAGCTTATACCTTGCAAACAATTCTTCATAATTTTTCGGTGCTAAATTTTATTATTTCAATTGTTTTGGAATACATAGAAATAAATTTTTTGTATTTTTAGAGAAGTGTTTTAAAAAGAAATTGTAAAGAGTTGTGGGTAATTTTTATAAGCATTTAGTTTATAAAACTAACTTACAATAACTTTTTCCAAAATGTAAAAATGAAGAGATTAAAATTGTAAAAAGTACTAAGTTAGTTGAATCTTTGTTCGATTTGTTTGTACTTGTAACACTCTTTCCTGTTTGCCTACCTCTTGCATTCACTTTACCATTTTCGCTTTTGTCACCAGATTCTCTTGGGAGATAAATGGCTCCAGCTTCAAAAAGCGACAAGAAAAGCTCTGGAACCTTTCCACATTTCAACCAACATGGCCATTCTGAGTTTTAAATAAATGTTCTTCCATTCTTCGAAACTCCCTATTTCTTATATTTGCTTCGATTTCACTGGGTTATGTCTTAAAAGCGCTAACATCACATGCTTCAAACCATGAAATGCAGAAATTCTTCAAATAAAATGTTTTACGACGTTGTTTATTTACTCCTGATTTAATAACATTCTTGTTGTTATTAAATTCATCCATTCATTCATCCGTTAGAATTGAATTGATAGTTTTATGATACGTATACAAATATTGTACATCCAAATTGTCTGAATGTACGATATCAATCTTAAATATGAATAGTTAAATATAGTGTATTTTTAAGACTCATTCAACACTGCTCTACATTCTTCTATTTTTATTAGCATTAGCAAATCTAGCATTTTAGGAATTTTTTATATCCGCGAACTTTAGTTACATAACTGAACTAAAATACATTGCCTTTATTGTTGGGTCTACTCTTGAAAGATCTGAGATCTAGTTTTACAGACAGAAAGTTAAAAAAAGAAATCTTGAAAACATTAAAGATTTTCTACGCTTCATTAACATTACACAGATCATATCTACCTCGGTATGTACGAATCTCTAAATTAAGATTGCAATCCTCAGTAAAGATGAAATTCTCATTAAGAGATAGATAAAATCTTGCTGAGCTTTTATAGAATGTTCGTTTGGTATCAACAGCTTTTCGGCGCTTCTGGAGAAATTTGACAGTGCAGCTTCTGAACTTGACGTCAAGATATCTCTCCTCGACTTTTTATGGTGTTTTTATTATTTTTAAAACACTCATAGCTTTCATGGTTATTTATACATTTCATTTTCCCAATGCTTTAGTTTTTTTAAAACTATGGATGGTTTGAGTATTAACAGAATGAGAGATAAAGCATACAGATAAATTCTATTTCTAGAATAACAATATATTTATTGAAAGGCCATTGTGATATTTATTTACTCTAACAAGCTATAAAAGAAGAAAATTCTTCCCATTAGCTTAAGATTTAAATGTTAGTACATTGTACTTGCTGATCTGTAAAATGATGTAAATTTTGTAAATAAAGCATAGCATCCTACTTGAAAATGTAACAACTTTAATGAAAGTCGCCCATTTTAAGTTTTAAGTAATCATACGAATTTTATTTGTCACTTGGTTCATATTTTTTGCACCACTAGTTTTTTTAAGAAATTCATTTATTGTCAAACTCAAAATAATCCATTTGATAATCCATTTTACATTTAATTTTCTATTTATTCTATCAAAACATGTAAATGATTTACTCATCTTTATTACTTAGTGTCTATATATGTAGAAATAATATTTTCAATGTAGTATGTTAGTCTATATATTTTGTTAGTAAACAGATACATTATCATTTTTCAATTCTGAATACAAGTATAGTCTAAAGAAATTTAAATTTCAAAACATGCCCGTCAGTGTAATCCTTGAGATTGATTACATTTCCTTATTTGTTGTTTCAAAATATGATGCAAAGGTGTTTTGAAATTTAAAGAGAAATGTTTCTCGAATTATTGATTACTAAAAAGTAAAAGCTAATGATTACTAAAGTGAAGTCTTTAAATATAGTAACAGCAACCTTGAAGTAGTCAAAAAAAGACAACAGTTCTTCAGCTTAGTAGCAGAAAATCTGCTTATTGTCTTAGGATTTAATTTTAGTATAATTTTTATTGCATTTTCTGATTTGTAAAATGATGAGAACTTTTTGAATACATCATAGCACCTTAGGTGAAAATATAATAACTTTTATGAAAATCTCCCATTTTAAGAAATCATAAGAATTTTGAACGTATATAAAGTGATATAAGCAATCATGGTATAATTAATTTTCACAGTAATCTTGATTTATGTACAAATTTAATTTCAAGAAAATGTTTTCCATAGAAAAACATTGTTTTGTTCATTATTGACATAAGAAATTGAAAAAATAGTTTTTTGGTTGCCGATGATGATGCATTATTGACGATTAAAAATATCCCCCTAATCAATTAAACTCTAATCAATCACGCTAATCAGTTAAATATATTTTCATCCTAAACTAATCAATCAATAACAGTTTCTCTGAAATTAGAGCTAATTAGTATAGCAACTAATTAGTAATAGCAACTACATTTTGAAATCAAATCTTTGAATATATGAAAACCACTATTTGTTTCAAGCAACAGATACAAAAAGTTTCATATTGTTGATTTGTGTTATTAAAATAAAACAGAACACAGAAAAAATGTATAATCTGCTTCGTAAGATCGAATAAATCGAAGTAAAATCACCTCATATTTTTTAATTCTTCAAAGAAATGCATTTTTTCAATGACTTATAAATATTTTTTATACTAATGTTTGTTTACAAAAAAAAAAATTATGTTTCCACTTTGTAATTATTAAAATAAATTAATCTTTGTAAAGTAAATATTAACATTTATTCAAGTTTCTAAAAATTATTTTTAATTAGAGGAATTTAAATATTTTTAAGAAAAGTACTAGTTAGCATTAATTGACAAAATAATTCATAAGTTTTAATTGTTTAAATATTTTTTTTTTCTTTAGGTCATTGGATCTAACTATACATTTATGATTTAATTTCTAAAACTAGATTTTTTTCCTTAACAAATATAAACTAAATTTATTCTTAGCTTGAATTTAAACTTCAAGTACTTTAGATTATTTGACATATTGCCTTTTAATATATAGATCCAATATACAGAAAAAAAGGCTTCTTACTTTTGATCTCTGTGAAATAAATCTTATGCTAAGTTAAAACTGTTTTTTGACACATATTGGATTTTTCTTTGAATGTGGTAGAATTTTTCATAATGTTTGACAGTATCATAAGGCAGATGTTGTAAAGACAGCTGCAGTTTTCGCAGAAACAACAGCTTTAAATGATTTGGAAAATAATAAAAATTTATTTATTTTATTGAAAAGGCGAGAATTATTTTAAAACGGAAAATGTAATAAAATATTTCCTGCAGTATCAAAATAGCCTAACCCAAGTTGAGAAGTAAATAAAAATACTTTAAAATATTGGAATCTACCAATAACTTTATTTCAATGTTTTTCTAAAAATTATTATAATTTTCTGTAATATAAAATTATGCTTAAACAGAAATAATATTACTAAATAGTAATAAAATTCTATAATGGATAAAAGTTGTTTTATTATTTCTGATAAAATGCTTTCATTTTTCTTAAAAATGTCACTCATCATAAAAATAAATAGTTTTTTTTTGAAAATTAGGATCGCTTAGCCATTGAGTTTAAAGAACTAAAGAAAAAAAAAAAATTTTAAACTTGTTATTTTAATACTTTTAAATTTATAATTTCTTGAAAGTAATTCCTTCAACATCTTAATTATCATGGATTTAAAAAAAAAAAAAAAAATATTTAGAAAATATTGAGAGCCAACGTTTTGAGCCAATAGATAAAAGAGCATAGTTCAATAAAGCTTTCAGTTCTGTTTGATAAATTACTAACAAGAGTTTTACGTGATTTTTGATTAAGCAACAGATACGAGACAGATATTTTTATTATGCATTATCAATTAAAATTAAGTTTATGAAAATTAAAGATAATTTTTTTGAGATTAAACGAAATTCTTTAAATAAAAATAAAAAATGGAATTGATGATGTATATAGATTTTTAAAAAATATATTTATGAAAAGGACAAAACTCCCATTTTCTTATGCTTATAAAATCTTTATACATCTGTAATGATTTATATGATATAGGTATAATAAAACGTTTGATATGTATGAAGAAGCATTTATGAAAAAAATATGAAAAAGAATAAAAACACCACTTCTCTATAGTCTACAGTATGTTTTATTATACATCTTTTATGATTTATATGATTTTTAATTATATAAAATATTGAGAGCAAGCTATAGAAGTTTAAATAAAAAAATTGGTTAGTAAAAAATTGATTCATAAATGGAAACAGTATCTTTTTTTTAATGTTAAACAGATTTTTTCTGTTTTAATTCATGGATTAAATAATTTGATATCTAATGCTGAGAATTAATTTATAATAACAAAATTTGTCTAGTTAAAACGAGAGTTATTTTTAATTCAGCATTAAAATCATTGTTTTATGTCTTTAGGATTATTAGAAGAATTTTAAGACATACATAATGGGTTTAAGTGAGCCAATTCAACTGTATTGATGGTGTTGAATAAACTTCCAAAGCTACTAGGAAAATAATGAGTGTTTCAAGTCAGTCTTTGAGAGGACAACACAACAATTTCGTTTTTTGTGAATTTTTATTTTGTATACAAAATAAGAAAATTGTATGTTTTTTGAAAAATAAAAATTGGTTTTTATAAATCATAAAACTTTATTCCGCATTGTTTTGTGAACCTGTAAGGGTCATGAAAGGAATTACTATAAAACAGTCGTGCAGAAGTTTTCATTGCCAAATCAAACGGAAATGAAGAGCAAAAATATATTAAAAGATTGAAATATTGGTCATAGAAGATCTCCTGAGGCAATATAAAATCTATTAATAACAGAATAGTCAGCATAATCAAAATACTTCGCCCCTTTTACTTCAGTTCGCTTTTCGTAGTGGATGAGCTCAATTTCCTTTTTGGAGTCCTTTTCTCACATGTTCTTATATAATATCCGGTGAAATTTTCAGTAAAAGGTTTTATTCTCACTGTATCCTGAAGTAAAAAGGTGGTATATCAGGTTAAGTCCATCGCAATGCTTTTTATCTGAAATACCAGTGAACGACATAAAACGTAGCTGACATTTTGCTTGAAGCGTTGGGGTTTCTTCGTTTAATTGATTATTTGATTTTTAAAATTCTTTTATTTTTTACAAGTTTGACTTCAGTTCTTTTGAATGCTTATTGCATTGTAAAGTGTAAATTCTTTGTATTTTGGGTTGTTTTCCGTTTCTGGCCTTAACGTTACTTAATACGTTAAGTGCTTTTACTCATTTTCCCATTTTATGGATTAAATTTGATAACAATAATTAGATTCCACTGATGATGCGGAATTTGAGAGGCATAAATTGAAATTAACTATATTTTTCAATATAAATGTAATTGAAAAAATTGAACAAAAATTGAGCTACAAAATGCATCTCCTATATATATATCAAATAAAAAATTTATTTTAAAATACTTTCATGAAAAATTGAATGGTTTGATTATTTTTCAATAAAGTCATTACAGTTATCATTGATTTTTGTATTTGTTCTAAATTAAATTTCTTCGTAATGAGAAACTAATATTTTATATCAATTAAATTATTAAATGTTTTGAAATTTAATTGGCGTTATAATTGCCAAATAAAAGGCATCAATCTTTTGTTTTAAATAATCAGCTGTTCAACATAGACCTTCTTAGAGAATTTTTAAACAAATATTCGTAAATATGAAAGGTTAAAACTTAACTATAATATTTTCCGTTCATTTAATGAAAATTTAAAGCCTGTTTCAAACTTTGAAACATAGGATCCATTTAT
The DNA here is from genome assembly GCA_021605095.1 of Caerostris extrusa. Lineage (NCBI taxonomy): Eukaryota > Metazoa > Arthropoda > Arachnida > Araneae > Araneidae > Caerostris > Caerostris extrusa. The sequence goes on from BPLR01012671.1 coordinate 107,037, forward strand.
AAATTATATTCCACATTTTGAGAGCACTACAATCAATGCGAAAATAATTCAATAGCAAGAGTTCAAAAATGAAAACTCGATGAAAAAAAGTTTAACTCTTGAACAGATTGACTAGAACAGATTGACAGTTGCTATGAGAATTTTTTTTTTTTTCATGTATCATTTGAGGATCTAGAGGGAAATATTTTTTTCAGAAATTAAAAAAAAAAGAAAGAAAGATACTTTTACCTAGATATCTAATTGCCAGTTCATATTTTAAATTTTCAAGTAAGATGTCTATCAGATTCTTAAAATAGTCTGCAAAAAATATTTTCATATTTTGTAATAAAATAAAATTTTTTTCATTTTTTTCAAAAAACATAGCTTCTTTGATTTATGAGTTCTGGTTAATTATAACCAGAATTATAGAGATTGGTATGATCCTAAAATATACAGAATTTAACATCAAATATAATTGAATAAAATCAATATTAGTAATGTAATTTTTTACAAAACTGATTAGCAATAATAATAATGCAAATTATTTCCTGCTCCCTACATCAACTTCTTGCTGATAATTCATCGCTTAAGATTCCCAGCTTTATCGTACATGTTTTAGTGGTGTATTTATTCAATTAAAGAAACAGATGAAACTTAAGGTTCACAAGGTAATTTATCATTTCAAATTTGCAAGTAGAATTAAAAATAACAATTTCAATCGACCTTGCTTTTAGAAATTCTGAAACAATGAGCTTTATGTGAATATAATTGCTATGTAATGACTTTATCTGTTGGGTAAGGTTAAAAATCACATCATTGTGACTCCCATTACGCTTATCTTCCCGGGGGCTATTTGCCACAGTCCAGTTCTCCTGCATGCGGCATACACGCATTATAGAGCTCACATTTCCAACTTTAAATTGCAACAGTGAAGCCTTTTCTATAATGTGTATCAATAGCAATTAATTATCTAAATGTAAAAATATATTACATGTTTTCAACTTTTTATTGCTGCTTTGGAATTATGGAATACATACTTTGGAATACATTTCATGTAATGTTTATGCGAAGTTCGTAGGATCTCTTTGATGACAAATATATTTTGAAAAGCTCTTGAACTTGACTAAATATTGGAAAAATAAATTTTTTGTTAATGACATATAAATTTCAAACGAATCTTTCCATGTAAATGGAAAGGTTCGTTTTTCGCGGTTTCCATTTGAATTTTTGAAATCGCGAGATAAATAAAAAATAATAATAAAATTCTCCTCAATAAGTTTAAACCTCGAGTGTATATAATATCACAGTAAAAAAATTAGGCATTACAAATCTAAGCGAATAGTCATATAATACGCTTATGTTTATTAACGGCTGCTTTTTACGGGAAAATGGTACAACGATATCCAATTATAATTAATATATTCTGACATAAACAAATATTTTTATGAGTTTTAAACGAGATATTTAAAATATTTCATTTTTTTTAAATATTCATACATTTAGTTACATGATTTTATACATATTTTAATGTATCTATTTTATGATATATTTAAAAGAAAATATATGGTACGTATCTCTTATTTTTCAAGTAAGTTTTTTCCAGTTTTCTGCATATGCGACATTTATTTCGTAGAAAATTTTAAGAAGATATTAAATTAATCTCTATGGATACAAAAGCTGATAATTACAGAATCACAATTGGTATATTATATATTGAAATAACATTTTCTATTATTTCTGCATATAATTTTTTTGTTTGAACACCTGTGGGTCTCGTATTCTACTTGTGTACTTTATTAACAACTTACGTATGCCAATGAGCAGAAAACAATGCTTTCCGATGACTTTTAAGAGCAAATACTCGGTATTTGTGTGCCGTATGATAGAAAACCCGAAGAATTCCACCACTCATTCTGACTTTCGATACAAGACGCTTTACATACGTTGTTACAATCACTATCGGATCACCTCGTTTCTGAAATCAGTGACTGTAGAGGATACGTCAGTGGATTTTTAACTTCTACTCGCTACCTGTATACGTTCTTACTTGTCCTCGAGTCAGGATTGTAAATATTTGAAGAAAAGTGAATGTAAAAAAAATGATAAAAACACACATGAATTGAATGGAAAATTAATGGAAAAATTATTCAGAACAATTTCACATTATAATTAGTTAACATTTACAGTAAAAAAGGACTGTAAAATTAAAAAAATATCCTTTAAAATATATCATGTGCTTGACAAAAAATATATTTGAAAAGCTTTTGTAGGGTTCTTAAGATCTGGTTTCCATTATTTCTCGTGACATGAGCAAGCACTCTTCCGGGATAATTGATGATTAGTTGGAGAAAATTGAAGTGCGTTTTAAGAACTTGAAAGCGAGGTGTTTGAATGTTTCAAGAAGCACTTAAGGCAAAACACGAGTGGAATGAATCGAAATGCAGTTACTTAAATAAAAGAATTTTCATTTTGTCAAATACCAATTGAAAGGCTTCCCGCAAGCATTGATGTCAAATTTGAAAACCTAATTCACTTCTAAATAAAGTGGTGTGTGGCAAGAACTCGATACAGTTTGATACTGTTTGAAAGGAACTGTCGTATTGAAAATTTGTGGAATTCAAACTTTTCAATATTTGTTTCTACAAACTAAGAAGTAATTTCAAAGAAATTCTAAAATTAAAAATGACTACAAATTATAACTTTTTAGTAAAATATATATAAATAATGGGATTTATTTTTTATTTAAGGAGATATTTCAGATAGAACTGAAATGAAATTTATTAATAAAACACATTAAATATTAATTTAAATATCATTTTATGGCAAATGGTTTTATATGAGTTGAGAAGGTGAAATATTTTAAACTTTCGTTAGCATATATAAAAAGTTATTATTGTTATTACTAATTATAATTTTCATCACCAAAGAACTTAATAAATTAGAAATATATTACTTTTCTAATTACCTTCTTATACTGTTGACAATTTAATTTTTTTTTTTTTTTACATGTTAGGCTTGATTTAATATTATTCCTCCAATAGGATAGATTTTGTAATTCAGCTTAACTCAGATCACACTACCAAAGGCCTGCTTCCCTACTTTCACGTAAAAAAAAAAAAAAGAATTTTCATAGGTGAGTAAAAAATTCCTTTATATTTTTATTTATTGGTTATAGTAGAAAGCCTTAAATCGGGCAATCCAATTGTCTATGGGAGATATTCTGCCGCAGTCTCCCCCTGAATCTTCTCGTTTTCAAAACCGTTATCTGCAGTCCAGTAGTCGACCTTTTGGCATTAAATTGTTATTGATTTTAATTGTTTTCTTTCTTTAAATATATAATAGCCATGACTCGTTCAATTCCTGTTATGAAAAAGGAAAGAGTTTTTTAATATCATGCTTGATTATTTATAATATTTTGAAATCAAAATAACTATTAGAATAGAAAGATGTTTCATTTCTTCTGAAAGAGTAAACAAAAATCGCACTTCACATAGTGCAAAATTAACAACCGAAAATTATAAAATGTATTCAAAGTTGTTTAAAACAGAGACTTTTTTTTATTTATAGCGTCTAAAGATTTTGTTTTTATTTCTTGAGAAACATCCATTACTTAATACATTTTCCTCCTTAAATATAAAAAACGCGGGTATATTTGCAGAGCTACATGCATTTATTGATTGGTCTACTTAGTCAACCCTGAAGGCAATGTCACTCAGGTGTGACACGTGTCGTAATTTGTTATGATTAATTCCACGCTTCAAGTGCTATGAATATATGAGCACATAATAATTAAGCATATGATATTGCTGACGGCAATCTTCAATTCCCAATATTGATTTGCTGTTATTTGAGTCGAAAGCCGTGATTTTGAATTTCATATTTCTTCTTTTTCAATAACTATTATTATTAGCAGCTTTATTTAAAACAGAGCTTATTTACTAATGGATTCGCATTAGATTAATAAAATTCTGTAACCTTAAGGATGTCTCTTTTAATTTTAAAAGCAATACGTAC
>BPLR01012672.1:0-52250 GCA_021605095.1 Caerostris extrusa
AACATTTTTAAGAAAAATATTGTTATAAAAACGGAAATACCTCTCCTTTGAACACTCATGCCAGAAAGCTGAATACCTGATAGGAATATCCTTGATGATTTAATCAGAGCAAAGGTTTTGAAAATTTCCTCTAAAGTACTAAATGGAAAACCAATATAGTGAATTAACCTGGCAAGGAATATAAACATAAGAAAACAAGATTTTCTTCTGAAATAATTGAAAACATTTTCAGCTTTGACAAACTATAAGATCCTCGTTAAATACTTGAATATTATTACTGCATGTGTCTCAGAATTTAACAGTTTTGAAAATTAATTCCATTTTTTACTTTAATAAGAAGCAGATAGTGTGAACCGCTAATAGTAATGTTATAAATTAGTTAAGAAATTTTTAAAAAAGGGTTTGTTAATTTTTCATTTTATCGTTAATACCAAACGCTCATAACATTACATTAATTCCTCTCAATAAAATATGATTCTCAATTCTTTTAAAGAATTAAAAGTTTAAAAATGATTCTACACAAATAATTAATTTAAAAATAATCTGGTATCTTAATTTATAATAATGCTATCACAATTTAATTTTATTATAATTTGTTTCCACACATTATTCATGTGCATCTGCCATTCCTTTAGATATCCAATGAATGGTTTCAAAATTTAACAACGTATTTTTTAAATTTAATCTCCTTTTTGTTTATTACACTCCAACGATTAATTTCCCTTAAATATACATTTACAAACTGACAAATAATATATTTTGCATTAAAAAGTTCCATACCATATTGATGTGGATATAAGATTGTTTTATTTTGTCTCATAACATAGAGTACTTTATAAAAATAATATAAAGTTGGAATACCTTACATTATGTTTTTACAGTAATGGAGAAATGCTTGAGATAAATAGAAGTTAAAAATAATTTGAGCAATTATTCTATTAATCTCATGGCCAACCGTGCTATTCAAAATTAAACTGTGGGGAACAGAAAAGATAAAAGCAGGAATGGCTGAACCGAAGAAAAGCTTTTGAAATAAAAGATCCAAAATTAAAAAAAAAAAAAAAAAAAGGAAAAACCTGGGCAACAATTCTTGTATATTGAAGAAAAACAAATAAACAATTTTACTTCAAGGACACAACTGAATCATTACCTGAAGGAAAACCAAGGTTCTTGGTATAAAATAGATATTTATAAAATATAAAGTTTGTTCAACGCTTAAGATTTGCATAAATATAAGCATAGCAAATAAAAATATTTTCAATCCAGAAGCTATGTTTGTCAGTTTCTTTCAACACTATTCCCTTATAAATATGGAAATAAGGTCCGTCTAAGCCTAACTCAATTTCTTTACCAGTGTTCCTGTAACCGTAAAGCGTGTTAGATTTCTCAGAGGTTGTCAGTTATTTGCTTTTGTGTACATTTTGGTTTCAGTCCGTTTCCTTCTATGAATATTCATCTTTTCAAGTTTTAAGGTAAATTTCTACATTTTTAAATTGAGTTGAAAAAATCTTTTGTTGCAAACTTAGTTTTCAGTAAACACAAAATAAACTTATGATAGTTTGTTTCATTATTCTATATATCTGTCATTCCATTCAAAATTACTATTTTCGAAATTATAATACATTTAATTTTTTAAAATTCCTTCAAAAATTCTTAAAAATTTGTTCCTTTCAATATTCTTTTAATAATAATTGTAATTCTAAAAATAATCTTTGGTATCATGACTTATTTCTTATTCTAATTTGCTTTTTCATTATTCTATGCATCTGCCATTCCATTCTTAGATATTCAAGAAATAGTTTCAAAATTCAAAAGTATTTATTGAAAGATCATTTTTGTTTACATTTTCTTTTTCTTTTTCTTCCCTCTTACCCAGGACTAAAAAGTGCTCATGACTTCCATTTAATTTCAGGTAAATAGTTCAAGACCACTTTTAAAAGATTTAACAATATAAACCATTTTGAAATAGTTTTTAAAGTTTACAGCAGTTAGTTTTTTAAAGTTTTTTAAAAGTTTTCCAATTTTCAGACAAAAAAGAGATAAATAGGAATCGAAAACGAATATACAAGTTAATATATGTTTAAAATATTATTTTTTAGCTTTCAATTTAATTTTTAAACTAAATTACATTTTCTAAATATTGCTCTACTTTTATCCAAACTTTATGAGAGAGGCCGATTCATGGCAATATGCAGCTAATGTGCAAGAAATATATTCGTAGAAAGAAATATATTCGTATTCAATGTATCAAAAATATATTCGTATTCAATATCCAAGAAATATATTCGTATTCTATTTATCGAGAAATATATTCATAAAAAATTTGTGAATTCTGGAAATTGGATATTATATTTTGGATAAATTGGATATTATATTTTTTTACTTTGAAACAACATTTGAAAGAAAGAATTTGAAGTCAAGAGCTTTTAAATAGTAAAGGGTAAAAAATTCTCTATTTATTATTAATAACAAGTAAAAATATCTTCAGGGTTTTAGATCCGTGTATAATTTTGTCAGGAATACATAGATACCATTTTCAAAATGTTTATGCTGTAGCACTAAAAAGGAAAAAAAAAAAATGTTTTGTCAGCATAGATAAAGAAAAGAGTTGAGCAGAAATTGCGTTGTGTATCTATCCGTTAAACAAATGAAATTTGAAAACCGCGAAAGAGCAAGTGGCTTCAAAAGAGCTGCTAAGCGTTACCAAAAAAAAACGTTTAGTGGATTATTTGTTGGTGTGAAGTGCTAAGGTCAGTAAGAAGGCATAAACAAGGTAAATCATTCTAAGAATTTCTACAGCTAGTGAATACAAATGATGGCTTCAAGCAATATGTGACACCCCCTGATACAATGAGGAAAGTTTGGGAATTGTTGTGAAGGAATTTACATTCTGTAGTCACTAGTGTGCTGCCAGTATTTCATAAAAATAAAGTGATATTTATTTGGGGGTTTCTATGTTCAAAAGATTCCAGTAAGAATATGTGAAATATATTTCCATCATACGAGAGATTCAACAAAGCGTTAATTGAAATTTAGTAATAAGTATGCTCTTTAAATAGATTCCTTAATGTATATATAATAAACAAAAGTGAAAATAGGGATGAGTTTTTCATCAACTTTTGAGTGTTCTTTCAACTGTTAATAAGTTGTTTTAAAAAGTAAGCTAATTATTTGTTTACAGTCAATGAAAATTTAATATTTTCTGACGTAATTCTAGTTAATCTGGACACTCATCAAAAAATGGAATAAGTGAATCTCTCCATCGCCAGAAGTAAATACAAACAAAAAATACGTTGAAAATTGAGACAAACCCAGCTTTTGATAAAAACAAAACACGGGACGTGGAATGCAAATTAAATTTTACTTAAAAACATCACACTTACGTCATTTAATGGTAAAAAAAAAGCAGCATAAAATCGAGCAGTCGATGAAAAAGATTTTAACAAATGGCAGGAAGTAACAAGCAAAAAACCCAAGCAAACATCTGAGGGGTATTTCTAAATTTTTATATAAATTTTTATTATTATTTTTGATTAAGAAAACTCGGTTTATCAACACATATTGCCAAGACTTTACTATAGCTAATTTTAGAATAGTCCAAATTTAAATGAAGGTGGAGCATTTTTTTGAGAACTGTTACTTTCATTATGTATTGAACTACATTGATATTCATATATATTTTTATTTGAACACAAAACAATTTATCTTGTTCCATTCAATATCCCCGAATCATACAAAGCGTAGCTGCCATGAAATAATTGAAATATAATAACTCCAATTAAGTACATAAAAAGTGACCACAAAAAAAATATTATCATAAAAAATAATAAAACGTAGAAAAATTACTGTTATATGTCAGAAATATTATCTCATATAAATATAGACATAACAAAATCACAAAAGGAATAACATTTTTCGATGCGCTTGATAAGTTCAGAAAAAAATATTAGGGGGGGAGGGAGGAAATATAATCACCGATTTAAACTTTCCTTAACAAGGCTCTCTTACCACGGAAACTTCGTACGAAACCGGAGAAGATATTTGGGATAGTTTTAAGAATAAGTATTTTAGAATAAGTATAAGTAGAATAAAGTATTTTCCCTACAAGTATATTGAGATTTTCGAATTTAAATGGAAGATGCATTTATATTTGAAAGAAAACTCGGAATATAACGAATATATCCATCAGAATAATATAATAAATCTCTTTCTTTCTAAATTATTATTATTAGATGTTCATTATTATTGAAATAAAAAGATAAATACATGGCTCTGATTTGATTTTAAAATTGTGCAATTAAAATAGATAATTGAATATAACTTAAGACTTGTTAAATTTTTTATTCAAAATAAGAAATAAAAAAATAAATGCAATTCTAGCAAAGGCATATTGTTTTGTTGCTATACCGAAAGAAAAAAGAAAGAAAAAAAGTGCTTAAGCAGCAGTTAAGCATTTTACGCTAATCTTGCTAAAGCTACCTGCTTCTAGCGAGAAATTTTTGTAATATAAAATCCCGTATCTTAAATTGTTAGCGTTGAAACTGAACTGAAATGATTTTCTATTTCCTAGTGAACACTTACTCAACACTATACCAGTATTTCAAGAAGGTAATTTAAATAGGCCTGTTTATTTTTATGTTTAGCAGGATTATACTTTCATGAAAATTAAATTTCATTTCACAAATGGGAGAATTTTAATCTAATTTTCTTTTTATTGATAATAATTATTGATAAATATTTCATATATATACATGGAAACATAAATTAAATTGATTACTTGTTCGATAAAAGAAATTCATTTGGATCTTAAGTTGAGAAACAGTAATGCATCTAATGGTGTATTTGTTTTTATAAAATAATTTTTAGTTTTCAAGACAATGACAGCAGAAAAAAAGGATGATTGAATGGGAGGACTTTTATATAACTAGTAGCTGATGACAATTTCTGATGGACTTTTAATTATAGTTTGTGGACTTTAATAAGGATTTAGAGAATTTTTTTTTAATTACAGTTATTTTAAGAAAACTGCTGTCATTAAAAACAACTAATCATCGTATACTCGAAGAAGCATCCATAAGAAAATCTAATCAGGAATAAGAGCAATGATTAGTCTAATATTCCCCGTTTTCTGAAAACAGGACAAATTTAACTGGGTTTATCTAACCAAAATTGTAATTCTGCAAGCTCAGTTGAGAGTCAGCAGGTTGATATGCAAAGATCAGCAACAAACTGTGTAGATTGCATACAGCTAAAGACATAAAGGCTCTAATGTGGCGCCCTGGGCAATTAAAGGTCAGTGGTACGAATGACGGCAGAAACTTGATATTAGTAAACAAATTCTGCCATTGCTTAGTAGACAGAGTTAAACGCATTAGGAATTAATTAAGGAGTTTTTGCAGTTATTTAAAATTACATAACTTAATAGAAATTCTTGTGTCTACATGTCTTAACATGTTTAATTATATAAATTTCATTTTGGGAATAAGTTTGCATAATGTTTTAATTGATTTGAAAAAGTTCAAAATTTATTCAATTGTCCTTAACAGTAAAAGTATAGATAAATTCATTAATACATTTAATTTTTTGACAAAATAACACAAGGACCTCAAAATAGGTCATATTTCTATGTTATAAATAAAAAAAAATCATTTTTTATTTCGTCTTCGATTAAGACTAATAATAAAATAACAAAAACAATTATTTATATTTAATATTTAACTTTTTGCTCAATTATCAGTTATATGAATTTTTTTCATTAAAAAACATCTCTCACAAAAGTTTGACGATAAATATTTGTCGAAGGGGAAAGAAGAATGAATAATTTTAAAGTTGATTTAAGTGAATTAAAACAGGTGGTGCATATTTTTTAAAAATTTCAAATTAAGTCAATGTTTCTGGAACAACGTCGGTTTTGGAAGCAAACATAAACACACACACGCATATGTTATATATATATATTTGAAACTAATTAAATTTTTGTCACTAAATATGTAAACTCTCTTTTAGAAAAATAAAAAAAAAGAGAACAAAATGAAAGCTTTAACTGTCGTTTTGAGATGAGTATTTAATTAAATCTTAATTAAAAACATTTAATTAATTAATTTTATTTCGAAATTTGTGGTAGGAGCTTTATAAAGGCAAAAATTTGATTATAACTTAGGATGAAAATTTTTAATTACTCATTAGAAATTAATTTTATTTGTTTAGCTTAATTTCAGTTTTATACGGGTTGACCAATTTATACCTATAAAGAGTTTTAGAAGTGCATTGGAAAGTTTAACAAATTAGAGGAACCCATATTAATGTTTTTGGTAATTTTTCTTGTTTTTTATTTCTTTATAACATGTAAAATTCAGCAAAAGTTTTAATTAGTTTTATTAATAAAAATGCTTCAAAATTAGTATAAAATTGTAAATTTATGACTTATTTTTCGTTCTGACATAGTTGATGCCAACAAGAATCTGATATTTTAATTTAAAAATAATTTGCACAAGATAATTCTCCTTTCATAGCCTTTGAATAGTGAATTTTGTATTTATCTTCGTTCTGTTTTTATATTGTAGATTTACTAACAGACAAGTGTTAGCGAATTTAAGTAAATATTAAATGAGTAAAGTAAACTGCAGTTTTGTACAAAATTTGTTCTTTTATGCTTTGGATCTATCTTCTTTAAAGGCAACGTGGGAATAACTTGCTTATCTAAAAACAAAAAAATAATAGTAAAAAAGATTTTAAGATGAAAAATACAAAAAAGTGTTGTAAGGAAGTTTTGAACATATCTGTATGTTAAAATGTAACTTTTAATTGAAAGAAATTAAATAACTAGATTAAATCTCCTTTTGGTGCTAAAATTTTGTGTAGTTTATTGAATAGGCACTGAAAGTTTAAATGTACTTTATGTTCATAATTATTAAAGGAGAAAAAAATTGTTTTCCTTTACAATGTTTTTTTTTAAAAATACGGTTTATCTTCTTCACGCATTAATGTAAAACTATATATATAGCCAAGGAAGCTGCAAAATAAAAATCTTAAAAAAAAACAACAACAACAATATTATCGTATTTAACAGTTTCGTCTGCTTTGCTCGTTAGTAATAATTATTAATATTAAAATTAAATGAATTTTACATAGATTTTGAAAGTCGTAGTGTTATGAATTTATATCGATAGGTTCTTTTATAAAAAGTTGTAAAATATGCTTACAACTTTTAAAATTTAATTATTCTGAATACGTTTTCAAATTTGGACAGTGTCTGTTACATTGTGTCTGGACAGTTTTTAAAAAATAATTTACATTACTTTAATGCTCAAGCGGCAAAAAGAAAAAAATTATAACGTTTTATCAAGAGTTTACTTTAAAGTATTTGGATTTAATCTAATTTATTTCCTCGAGATGCAATGAATTTTTTCATTTTTTGAATTTTGTAAAATATATTTTTTAAGCTTTAGAAATGAGATTTCCATAATTTGAATCAAAAGCATTAAGATAATGTAACATTTAAAATTATTTTTTCTATATATTACTAAATAAGTTTAAAGTAACATTTGATATGAATAAAATATTAGGTTTCAATTAACATTGTTTAGAAAAAGACGTCCTTTATCTAAATCATGCGCATAAAATGTTTTAAGGAAAGAAAAAATGAATTTGTTTGATTGCATAAAAATAGAGTATTAACAACGTATTAAATATGAAGTTTGTTCTTCACATAAAAATTAAAGAAAAATCTTTTTAGATATATATGAACAATTTATATTTATTGTGCGATTTAGAACTAGTTTCATAATTAAATATTCAGGAAAAAAAATGCAATTTTTCTTCTACGAAAATTAGCAAATTGAAATTCAAATAAGATTAAAAACAGAATTTGATCTAAAAAGAACTATACTGAAGATAACTTCTACTATGGAATAAGAATGTCATTTATATAAAACTGAACTAAAGAATACTTATACTATGCATATTTAGAAGTTTAAACAAATTTATAGCTTAAACACTTCAAAATAATCTTAATATGACTAAGTTAAGTACCAATTTTACAGGAAACTTTACTATAGCTAAGCATTAAAATTAAGTATCATTAACTTCGAAACATTTAAACAGAAACAAAAAAAAAAAAATAGTTTTATGGCTCCATTAACGCACTTATTAGCAATTAAGTAGATTGGATATTAAAATATTATAAGATTTTTTTTGCTTCATATCGTGTTCAATTGGGTTTTATAATTTAACCATCGTATTTTTAGATGTTTCGCAGCTGATATTTTATTTAAGAGTTGTGGAAACTAGATCGCGATTAACGTCAGTGTTTAGAACTATGTAAAATTAGTGAGTTTAATAGTTGTTTGTTATCTAAATAGGAAAACAATAGTTTCAACATTGCTGAAATTTTATTGCCAGAAGATTCAATTATTGTTTTGCTTACGTTGATGAATACTTATTAAATATGTAAATAAAATCTATTGAAGAAAAACAATATTAGCTCTAGAAATAGTTAATTGTTTAAAAAAGATATGGAATAACACCAATGGCTAATTCTAAATTATTCTTATTTTAAACAATTTATAAAATTGACAAATTGACCTTTTGATGCTGTTAATGTTATTGAATTTTAATTTGAATATAGATTAAATAATAAAACACTAAATATTAATTTATTAGTATTTAAAGGCAAAATTTAAAAACTTAATTAATTAATTAATTATTGTGTTTTTAATAATAATAATAATAATGTAGAATATTTTTATTTATTTAATTTCAATTCCTTCTATTAGCTCACACTCTCCCTATATATATCTTGTTCAAATTTTCAATCGTTCATAAAATACTTTTTATTCATCCATTCAAGTTCAAATACATTTTTTTTTTAACTTGTAGTGGATGACACTTGATGTTAATACAGTTTTTTTTTCAAATATTCATTCAGTAATTAAATTTAATTAATTAATTTTAGTGTTTTTAGATTTAAGTTGCATATATCTACCAATAGATGGCGCCGGATAAACTTTAAAAAATGAATGAAAATTATGTATAAAGCACTTTCTGCATTATAGTGAAAAAAAAAGTAGGAATTGACTTTAAAAATTTTTTTATATTATTTATAATAATATTAAATTTTAAAAATATATTAAATTTTTATTTAAATTATTAATATCGTAACAAACCTCTCTGTCAGTCATGTCGCAGTCCTTCATCAAACTGACAGAGGACGTCATTTCTCCCTGCATCTAATAGGGTGCTTACATCAGTCATGCTCCCAGCGAACAATGGTGAGCGTCTATCTGCCACCACAGAGGCATCTTGAAGATGAAAGGACGATCGGAGATAGATCAATTAATGTCCCTGCAGTAGTATGAGATGATCCAATATCTCTCATTTAAAATGTAAGTTCTTTTAAGCATGTACGTAAAATCTATCTAAAATTATCATAATAGACGAAAACAGACAGACGCTCAGTAACAGATAGACTCACCGTTGTTCATGAGGAACAAGACTGATGTAAGCACCTTATTAGATTAAGGCGAGAAATAACGCCTTCTGTCATTTTGATGAAAGATTGCGTCATGATTTCACTACAATCGTAAGTTACAATATTTAATTTTATATAACAAAATTCAATTTTTAATGAAAAATGCTTTCTGTTGTCTTTTTTAGAGCAATTCTCCATGCCAAGTTTCTTTTTAAGTAGATATGACAAAAGTCCGTATGTCAAGATCCTTCTTCATAAAAAGCAAAACGTTTGTTGAATTAATAACAATAAAAATAAATTCCTATCTCATAAAATATCTTCCAGCAAAATAATAATAAAAAAAATATTATATACTGCCGAGAAATATAGTTCAGCAATGAAAAGAGATTTCATAACTAGAAACTAGGCAATGCAACTTCTTTTCTTACCATCAAAAATGAATGTACATTTTTATAACGTAGATTCTTCTTTTTTTTTAATGCTAGGTATTAAAAAAATCTGGATTAGGAATAAGTCGGGAGGGAAATCAATCAATCTGGTACTTTTGTTTACAGAATTTAAAAAGATCTTTTTCCAACATTTTTAAAATTTATTGAAAGTTTTGGAAAAATAAAGTAACTCCCAATTTTATTTATATAAAAATAGTACTCAAAGCATATTCCATAAAAAATTTTTTTTTTTTTTTGTTATAACCAAAGATGATTATTCTGGGAATATACATATTGTATGTTAAATCTATGAGCTAAAAATTAGATGTGTTGGAATTGACACTAATAACAGTTTACTTTTCTATAGAAATCAATATTTTGTTAAAATATAATAAATTACAGAATTTCTTTACAAATTAATTTAAAAATCTTATTTATACTTACTAATTCTCGAAACATCTGTTTATATCTTACATATTATGAATCCAAAAGGTTAAATATTATTAAATCAAACTTTGTACAATCTTGCTTTATATAAAATAACGAATATCTTGGGGAGTACTTAATTCTGTAATTGATACAATAAAAAGCATTGCTAACAATACTAAGAGATATAAACAACCAGCAACATTTATTTATACATACGAAAGCTGCATTAGTCTATATAAAACCGCAAAGAAAACGTTAAAGAGAATTTCATTCTCAATCTTTATTTGAGTAGATAACACGGAAGAAACCCTCAATTGCATTAGGGTACAATCCATCGGGGAGAGTCCGAGTGCTTTTTATTTTTGTACCTTTTGATGCAATAAAATATTGGTAGATGCTCTAACTGCGTTACAAAAGTTTGACTGATGATATTTTGCCACTGGTTCCCCGTAATAAAATACAGGAATTTCATTCCGTGTTTTTCACTTTTCGAACGAACCGGTAGGGTGAATGAAAAGTGTTTAATGGTGTTTTCAAGTCTGCTTCCACATTGGATCCGCAAATGATGAAACGAAGATATCTTTTTTATGATATTCCGCCAGCAATTTCAAGAGGAAACACATTAATGTGTTCGCATACGCATACTAGATTCCGTGCCGTGGAGTTACCGCTGGGCGGAGAAACATTACGTAAAGGATAGTACTTTAGGGAGGGAGGGGCACTCAATGGTTATTTAAATGATGCGTTCAAGTAAAGTGTGTTTTCTCTCCCGCACTTTAAGGGTAAAATGATCAAATGTAGTGTTACGCTTTTTGGTTTTATTCTTCCTGATATATAAAACGAATCTTGTAAATGGGAGGTGTTTGATAAAACTGATAAAGCTACGCTTCCCTCTCTGCACAATTTTTAAGAATGTATGGGCGCCAACAACTGGTTTTGGATTGTTCGATCAAATCGTTTTACATCTCAGATTAGTTCACTGGTTCTTTTGCTGATTAGGAATATTTTCATTACCTTTAGAAAACAAAGATTTTTTTAATTCTTTTTAATTTTAATGGGAAATTTATAGACAGGATGCTAAAGATGCAATTGTGACTTTCAGATATAACTGGAATAAAATTCAGTAACAGCCTGCATAAGGAATTGAAATTTACGTTGATCATTAAAATATTGGAGCCAAATTTTAATTCAAAATCATTTATTTAATAATTTTTTTATTGAATTTTAAAAAAAATATAATAAATGTTTGTAATAATGTTATGAATTTATTAAATTTCATTGGTTTTACATTTCAGAGCTAAAAATGCATAATTTAGTCTTTTGTCGTAAAGATAAAAAAAAAAAAAAAAAAAAAATCCCAAATTTTAAATTTCATTTAAAACCTTATTCTGTTAAGAAGAATTAGATAAAATTCATTTATTTATATTTTATTTTTACTAAAAAAATATATATTCATTTATTTAGATTTTTAAAGTTTTAAATGTTCATTTTCCAAGCATCCATTTACTTTTCACTCTAGTTTGTGAGAATTCCTTAAATACGTGTTAACATATAAAGATTATATCATTCATCGTTAGACCTTTTTTAAAAATTGTTAGAAGGAAGTCAAAACAGCGAAATATATTGATTTTATTGTGGAAATTTGAAAATAATTATTTAATTACTTAGAAATTATCTTCTTTTAAAGCTGAATATATTAAAGATAAAAGGGTGCTTTGCATTTGCTGTTAATTTTTTAAAATATAAATTAAACAGAATTTCGAAGGAATCAAAAGTGGATACTCGTTAAGCGAATGTTTACATAACTCGAACATTTTTAATCCTCACTTAATCCAACCCCCATCGATCTGAAATAAGCTCTACCGTTCCATAATTGCATTAGCAAATCAGCAGTTTTACCAAACAATAACCTCTCCGACAAAATGAAATTAACAAATGCAAATTACTGCGCCACCGCCATGACCCCGAAATTAACACATCAGCGAGTAAACATTCCCAAACCCTCCGAAGATATCTCAGTCTGTTACAAATACCTGCCAGTATTAATATCTAGTACGCATTAACAATTTCCAATATAGAGTCCGGATGAAACGGTGGCATAATGAGATATCTTGTAACTGCGGACGGGGTTATTCTTAGTTACCCAACTATGATCTCTAAGCTCCAAGATAAAGACTGTACTGAGGTCCCTAATTAGCACCGGCAGGGTCCACCAGTTCAAGATCAAAAGACACCCGCGATGATTAGAGAGGCTAACTCTTCAAGTGAGTACTGTTTAATTAATCAGGATGCTTAGCTCGGGAAAGCCCAGCGTTCATTTGAGTACAGTGTTCACCTAATCAGATGAACATAGGCCCTGTCCTGCGATGGATGCCTTATCGGTGATCTGCTATGCAAATTAAGTTGCTTTGACGCGTATTTTGGACAGAGGGAAATTTCGTTAGCTTGCACAGTGCACGTGGTTTTAATGGTAGAATAAAAGGCAGAATGCATTAAACAAAGTTGGCTGAGTTCGGAAACAGTTTGCACTCTTTATGAAGCTATTATTTCCCTCGACATTAGGTGAACGTAGGTCCACTTATCCTCGATACTTTTAAAGTAACCATGTCACGTAGCTTGTGTTAGGTCCCGAAATGCGTTATTTGAATGAGTCCAAAAAGAATCACTTAAATAAATAAATGAAACTCTACGCATTTTGTCACTTTCATAATTCATTTAGCTTAGTCCGATGTTTCATTTAATAAAACAACTAGTGTTGGTGAATGAAATGTTTAAGTTACTTAACTAATTGAAACCTTTTTGAAATGTAATTAAATAATAAATAAACTATACAAATTACCCTTTTAGGAAGTAATTTATATTTTGAAAAGGTTTACATTAAATATGGGATAGCCGAAAAATAGGCAGATATGAATAAATTAAATACGTATTTAAAATAAATATCAGCGAAAACTTATATTCAAATATTTTTATTCTTAAATTTCTCATTTTATAAATAATTACTATTTATTTTAAGGTAAATAAAATTATTTTCTTTTTATTAATTACGACTGGCGTAATGGCATATCTAAAATATTTGTTCATCTCTAACACTTTATATGCATTTCAATTATATTAATCATTATTTTAGATATGTTATGTACCTGTTCTATTATTTTATATAAATTATGAGTTCTTTACAGTTAATATTAACAGGACATTTTTGGAAATTTTTTTCAAATATAACATCTACTGAAAAATAAATTTGCATTCATAAAAGTATGCCAAAACCAAGAGTCAGTATTGTTTTTCTTATAATAGTTTGTAAGTTTAGGAGTTTGCAATATCTTTATCACTTATATAATCACAAATATATTTTATCACTTTAAATGAAAAAGGAACTACGGTCGGCAAGCTAAAATTCACGTTTTATTCGTCGAAAGAAAAATTATCAACGGCTTAGATTTAGTTCTTTTCACAACAACTGAATAAAGGAAATGGTCAGTGAGGCACCATGCTGCTGACCAAGAAGCCATTAAAGTTAGGCACCGAGAACGGTCCAGTCAATCTTCTGAAGAGCATTTGGTCAGCTTCGGCCCCCTCCTCCGCATCAATTACTTTTGATCATCTTTTCGTCGGACAGTTGCGTTTTACTAAATTGCAAACAGTTTTGCGAAAAGAATCACAAGAAATAAGAAAATTATCTTAAAAAAGGAAAGTTAAAATTAAATCTGTCTTGATAATTTTTTTTTTCTTCTTCTAAATGCGCAATGTGTTTTGAAGTATTTTTTTAATTGTAAGATTTTTGAAGAAGATATAAAATGTTGGCCCTGGGGCACATATCGTGAAGTAAGTTGTGATACTTTTCTGTGTATTTCAATGGAAGCAATTGTAACACGTATTCCAAGAAAGAAAAAGTAGAAAGTAACTGAGGTGTTATCTGTCCAGCGTGTCTAAAGAAAAAATGTTACTGTAGTTAACACACGACGGTGGTCTTTTATCATTGACTCTTGAGGAAAATACTCACTTGCTGCAATGCCGTAAGAAAATAAATTCATACTTTTTTTCTACACATTTAAATTTTTTTTTTTCTACAGATTATAAGATAAACTAATACGATTAAGAAATATATCAATTAATTATTATTTATCAATTAATTATTATTATGCTCGTTATTATAACTAAATATATTGTAGCGTTTCCAAAAAAACAGCATTTTTTTTATTTTTTAAAAACCAACTTTTTCTTAATAGTTAATTAAGTAAAAAAATATTAATTTTTCCAAGTAAAAAAACAGCTTAAACTGTTTTTCCATTTTTATATCAATTAATTATTATGCTCGTTATTATAACTGATATATTATAGCATTTCCAATAAAGAGCATTCTTTTTTATATTTTTTTAAAAACCAATTTTTATTTTAATAGTTAATTAATTAAAGAAATATTAATTTTTTCCCTGAAAACAGCATAAACTGTTTTTCAATTCAAAAATAAAAACAAATTTTTAATAGAGCATAAAAGTACCAAATTTACTAACAAAAATTATTATTAGTTTATAAAATAACCGAAAAAGTGAGCCCATATTAAAAAGGATTTAGGCCTGTTTTTTTGCTGTTTTGATAAAAAGGGTTCAAATTTCTAACTAGAATACAGAGGGAAACGATAAATTAATAAAAATATCCTGTATAGAAAATGTACTTCTTGAAATTAATGATTAATTGAAGACAAAAAGAAAAAAAGAAAAGAAAAAAAAAAATATTTACCTAATTAAATAATTAACAGCAAAGGAAAATAAAAGTAGTTTAAAATTCAAAAACAAGAATGATAAAAAAAACATAAATACAGAATAATAAAAAATTTTAATAAATATCTACTAATGTAACTGAAAAATAATCATGAAAAAAAAATCATGACATTTAAACGAGAAAAATTACTACTGCATTTTTTTCTTAAAAATAATTTAGTTATCCTTTTTAGATATTAACGTTTCCCTTTAAAAATTAAGCTAATTTTAAGTAAATAATCCAAGAATTAACAATTTGTTATCTCCGTTAGTGTGTATTTGTTAATGATTTTTTTCATACGCCGAAAAGATTTTATTAATTAAGAAGATTTAAAAATACATTCAATAAAATAATGAAAATTTCTTTCAGCTGAGTGTTTTCATCTACAGGAAAACAAACTAAATAATTTTTACCGTTTATTTTTTGTACATTCATGCATGAAAAATGTTATAAAAGACTTTCACCAAAGCAGATAATTTTAATTTTACGTTTATTTTACAGTGCATTTGAATTTCATTATTCAACTTGTAATTAAAATGAATTAGATTTGTTTTGAATATCTGATCATTATGAATTATGGAATTTAATAACCTGTCATTTTTATGGTTGGTTTATCAATTTTATATAAGAGTTAATTGCCAATTATTTTTGAGTATAATTTTTTTGTATGTATTATTCATAACAAGAAAATTATTATAAAAATGCTTTAATCGAGATATAAAAGAGGAAAAATTAATATTAAAATATTTTTTATAAAGTAATCCATTTTCTTTTCCTTGATTTTCACTTATTTGTAAATTTGTTAATTGTTTTATCTAAATCAGCAACAATTTAAAGATAAATAAATGACTGAATATTTTTTTTATAAAATAATAACTGTATAGTAAATTTTTCAATACAAATTGCTTTCTTTATCTAATAGATTTTTATAGTTAAATAAGGTAAAACATATGAAAAGGGAAAAATATTTTTCTTCAAGGGTTAATATAATTAACATTAGTTAATTTGTATTAACAAAATAAAAAAAAAAGTCATCATTACTTAACTAATATTAACACAAAATAAAGTTAAAAATAACGAATTTTCACCATTGAAAATTTTATTTTGTTTAACATTGGCGAGTGTCATATTCCAGTTATATATATCACGAATAACTCACCGACAGGAGATGTTAGTGTCTTCCGGAAAAACTTATATGGGTAACAGCTTTGCATTTGAATGACATATGGGAGAAAAACCCGGAAAACTCCCAGTAGACAGTCTGATTATCGAGCCGAGATGCTATAAACACAATGTTACAATCGCCATCGAATCTTCTAGGTTTTGAAAACAGTGACTAGAAAAATGCTCCCACCGGATTCGAACAACAGCCCTCCTGCACACAAGCAGCACATGTTGCCATTGGGACACAAGTCGGGCTACTAAAAATCTTGAAATATAAGTTTTGTTTACTTATCATTTTTAGGCTAAATATCGATCTTGAAATATCTATCTGATTTATATAATTTCACAATGTGAACAAAGGCCATCAGTTCAATTTTTTAAAAACTTTTCAACATGTTGTTATGTGTCACATTATGTATACTGTTATGTGTCACATTGTTATGTATACTGTTATGTGTCACATTGTTAAGTATATTGTTATGTGTCACATTGTTAAATATATTGTTATATGCCACATTGTTATGTTCTTTCAACTAAATGAAAAACACAACAAAATTAAGAGTTTTATAAGATTGTTTCGATGTGCAACAAGGTTTAAAAGTATTACTACTTCGTTCTTCTTTTCAAAATTGTCCATTTTATGGTATAATATGCAAAAAATTATTGATGAATATTCTGTTAAAATAATAACTATGAAAAATAAATTTTTATTTTTAGTATTCATAGTACTTTTTATAATTTTTGTAATACTTATGAATGGTAAATGTTTACTTTTTACAATGATTTATCTTTGAAGACTATAATAGAATTTCAATTTTTCATTAACAAAAAATGTTCATGAAAAAATGGTGATTATTAGCTCTTAACTATTTTTACATACGTTTACATACTTGAATAAAATATACGATTAAATTGAGAAAGCATTAAGAAGCTGGTAAAATAGTAAAGAACTAATTGAAAAAAAAATTAAAAAAAAAAAAAAATACCCTGAGAGAAAAAAAAAAAAAAAAAATGAAAAGACCAAGATGTTCAGTTGCTTTTTTATTTACAGACAAAACAAACAGAAATGAAACAAATGTATAAAAAATCTATTTCCCTCTAAAGGTGAAAATGCTGAAAGTATTTATTAGAAGATGCGAACAAGGATAAACTTTTTTAAACGTTTTTTCGTCTCCAAAAACGATATCTTTTCGAAAAAAAGAAGGAGGAAAATTCTTGCTTTAAATAAACTTTCGATAAGAAAGCTAGCTACACAAAAAGGAAGAAATACTCTAGTGATAAAATTTAAAAGAAATTAAAATGAAAAAAATGAATTTTTGATTGTAAAATAGACATAAAAGTAATCTTCAAAATATTTATGCTGTTTTTTGTTACTGTCATAATTCCCTACTATGAAAACTCAGTAACCTTTAAATTGCAATGCTATTAGTAGTATGAAGCCTTCACATGAAAATAATTCTGTACACTACATGAAAATTTAAAAAAAAGTATAAAAAATTTTCATGTAGTGTTCAGAATTATTTTCATGAGCCATTCACTGAATAAAGTTTAATAAAACGACTGCCATTTTATAAAATTTAATAAATAATACTATTATAAACACCACTCGTGGTTGTGACAGCGAACAAATGTACAAGAGGACAGCGTTCAATTCTTCTTATTGGCGTGAGCTACAATCACTGTTTAATGTTTTGAAAATCCAGTGCACTCTTTAATGATTGTGACACAGTACCATTTATCAATCGTGTCCGAGGAAGTTTTCTTCTATGAGATACAAAAATTGGAAGACATCACTTCTAAAATTCTTCCCGGAAAGCATTTCTTTGCAGAGTTACTTGTTATAAAGTGGTCCATAAAGAAGTGGTTACTTGTTATAAAGTGGTAATAATAATAAGTGTTATAATAATACCTGTTATAGTGGCAAATATAAGTGATAATAATATAACACGATATAAGTAAAATCATGCATCAAAGTGAGGAAGCATAAGTTACTGTCATTGCCATACTGTTTTAAATAAAATCTATTAATTATATATTTTTAAATAATTGTTTCTTTAGAAGCAATATAAGTATATTTCTAAGTTTTATTTGCGGCATTTTTATCTAAATGCTTTATTGGAAAAAATGACTACCATAAAATAAAGAATTTAAATGACATCGACAAACATAAAGTTTAAAGATATTTATTTTAGAGAAAAACAGACATCCTTAAGTACGGAAATCCTTAATAATATGTTCTCTGTCGGTTGATCTAAAATACGAGCATTTTAAAATAATTATATCATTTTGAAAATAAAAACCGTAGCTTGAATAAAAATTGTGAAGGAGATAGCGTAAAAATACTTTTAAAACTAGAAAGAGAGCGGAAGTAAATATAAAAGTTAACTTATCTAACCTCTTGTTTCTCTTGTTATTGAATAAAAGCTTTTCCATAATAAGCAAAATTGTGAATTGTAGGAATACCATTAAAATTTTTCACGGAGTTTGTTACAACTAGCACAATGAAGAGCAATTTTGGATAAAAGCAATACAATTTCCTCCGATTATTTCTTCGCTCCTAATTTAACAACAGGAAAAACATAGGCCAAGAACAGCAATTCTTAGCGAAAATTCAAGAAATAAAAAGTCAACTTTTTCATCAAAACGCGCTCTGTTGATTGCCAAGTTGAGAGGATTTGGACTATAATGATTTCAATCCCCAGAAACTGGGACTTGAAGATGAAATTTAAGACGAAACAGAGGGACTGATTATACTTTAAACTCTCCAAAAACTATTTTTTCATCCGCAGATGTTGGGGGTGATTTAAATTTATCATACGCTCTCAGTTAATGATTTTGACTTCATCTTGAGTTGAAAGGAATTCGTGAAAATAGGAAGAAAGAAAAAAATCTTCAAGTTCTTTCACATTTAATCTAACTTCATCGTCGCGATTCTAATTAGAGGTAATCTTATGTTCTTCTGAACGGGCCGGAAAAATATTATTTCTCTTTGTAAGCCTCAAAAGAAATTTTCCACCACTTTTCGTCCCGGTATGATTCGTCTTAATGGAGCTAATACCGATTGAGAATCTAGTTCTACAATAATTACTGGGGACCATAGCAAAATTGAGAAAAAAATTTCAAAACTTTTTTTATTGAATGGAGTTATAAGTGTCCACAAACAGTGTAACTAGATTAGACATTTTACAAGACTAGCTATTTTTTAAGATAATTATACAGACAAATGTTTACTTCTCATATATTTTTTTCAATATTCAATACATTTCTGGTGTTTTGTTTAATCCGAAAAATATTTTTTAGTATTTTTCTTGGATGAAATTTTAACTCAGCAATTTAGTTTAGATTTAGCTGATTTAAAATTATTAAATGACCGCACATTAAAAGGTCTACTCTTCCTTATATTTTATGAAGTTAAAAATCAAAGTTATGGGAATTAGAATAATAATATTGAAGCCTAAAAATACGTTATTTTAAATAAAAATTTTTTTTCTAAGATTAATAACAAAATTCAATTTCTATGAAATGAAATTCTATATAGTAGTGTTTAAATAAGCAAAATGATATAACAAAATAAATCTTAGTAAAATTGTATTTCTTTCGAAAGAATTTAGAATTCAAGCTTACCCAAGAAAATTTTATTAATGAAGATATCATTTGATACATATATAAATAAATAATTTAATATATATTTTTCATATTTATATCTCTCATATGCTACTTTCGAAAAATTAAATGACTTTTTCATTTAGAAAAACTATTAAGTTTTTATTTTCTTTTTAAAGGGATAAGTGATTGAAATAATTTTCTAATGCACTTTCTAAATTTTAAGAATATAAACAACACAGGCTACTGAAAAGTTCTATTAAGAAAAGGCTATTCTGAATTTTCTTAGAATTCTGCTTATTTTTTTTGCAGAACACGTGAAAGGCAAGAGTTCACCAAATAGTCATACAATACAAAACGTGAATGGAGTTTTCATCAAATTCAATACATATTTGAATGCCATATACTGCAGAGAAACATGTTTATCTTTCGAGAGCAATTGTGTTCTTGACTTTCGTGAACTTCGACGCAAGGAAATGGGATAGTGAAAGTTATTCAAATCATGTAGGAGTTTTTATTTGGGAAGTATGCTGAGTCAGGCTTTGCGTGTGTGCGCGGAGAGGAAAATATTGATATCAGTATATTTTCTCTACATATTTAGATAAAATATTCTATATTATTGGTAACTAATTTTCATTAATTAAACTAAATTCAATAACAATTTTTAATTCTTTATCACTTTCCGTTTTCTTTTTGAAAACAATGTGTATCACCAGAATGGAAATTGGAATTTAAAGAAGAATATTTCGTTGTAAAAAATGGATATGCAAATGAATGAATTTTAAATTAAAAATATTTGTAACTCCTTATTATCAAATATTTGGTTTCACAAAAATGCATTACTTTTTGTAGGGAAAAAAAAAAACCAGTTATCTCAAAAGTTATGACACGAATGGTTATCAATAAGTGTTTAAGATATTTGTTTAATGTTGAGAAACTTCAATATTAGAATTAACTTAGATACATAATCATGGATATTTAAAAGAGAAGACGTGTTTGCTAAGTTTTAAATGAATTTTTTTAAATTAAGAAAATATAATTGTAAAAAGTATTTACTTAACTATGCATTGAATATATTTTAGTATAACAACAAATATTTGTTAGTTTATAATAACTCTAAGCTTAGAATACCTAAGATAGCTAATTCAAAAAAATTAAAGTATCATTATGAACAAGGGCATTTTAAATATTATATTGAATAGATGGAGAAATAAACTGTAAGTCTTTAAATCTGAAATATTATTTGTGCATTTTTTCACAATGTTAACAGTCTCATAAAGCACTATAGATATTATGTCTATATGACATCTTTATTTAAAAAATGTATTCAATAACATCAATACATCAAAGAATTTGGAATACCATTTTCTGACTATGGAGGACGTAGAACGATATGTAATGACACTGTTTAAGTACGTTTTCTTAAAATGCAAAATCTCTGTTAATGGAGGATTGCAACGAGAGAGCAAATCTAACTCCCCAACATACTCAGTCCACGAATATAATATATCCAGTGAAACCTTCTTAATCACATAAACCCTCTCAGTTTCCCTATTCAGATATTTAGTTAGAAATGCATTGAACCGTCTTTTCTGTGAAAGAGTATTTCTAGCTTTGTCCCAGAATGGACATTTAATACTCGAATTCTGCAAGCAATCCTCCAGCTCTACACAGCTGTAATTAAAACCGCGAAATGTCATCAGAAGCTTTAGTATGTGATAGCAACAAGGGATAGAAAGGTATGAGGAACGCACGCGGACTATTAAACAGGGCGATCATGATGTGAAACTTGCAAACGGATTTCGAATGGAGAAGGATCCGAGTAATGCGATTACTGCCGCCCCAGTTGCCATTCTACAGAGGTTGCCTGGTTACGCCCCTCGAAACTCGACTGCCCCCTCGTAGCATTTTCAAATTCCTTTTCATACTGTGTTACTGCAGTTCATTTAATTGGGAAAATCTGGTGCATGCTTTTCTGATCTTTGTAGGAAAACCACCCTACTTACTCAGTACTTATCAATTAGTTAGCGCTATACAGTGATGCTAGAAATATTATTAGAGCTCTATTCTTGTTTTTCTTATAGCCCTTCTATGACTTGATAAAAACATTGACATTTCATCTCAATAATTATGGATCATATATTTATATATTTTCTGTATATTATACATTTTCCAGATGCTAATTAACAAAAGGAATTCTTACTTAAAATGAAGATAGTGATTTTATTACTGAATATAAAAAGATAATAAAAAGATCTAGAAAAATGTATCATTAAGTACTGCCCATGTATTTTGCTGGAATGTAACTAAGTATAATTTTTGGTTGAGCTATATTACTATAGAATTTATTGATCTTATATTTTTCCAAGTTCATATCACAGTATCAATAATATTTTATTAAAAACATAGTTCATAACTAAGATTACGAATTTTGATGTTGTTTTTATAGCAATTAACATATTCTTAAAAAATGTTAAAAAATCTAGTTTTCGTAATCACTTCGCTTGTAATACAAAATATAAAATGAAACGAAAGTTACAAAACGTATCAATTTACTATTTAAAATTTTATCTAGAAAGACTATTATATTAATTTATTAATCCTAAAAAATCGTAGGCATAACTAAGATTCTTGATATTCTTATAGCGAAGCAGTAAATAACCGTTATATAACTTGATAAAAACACTGAAATTTCATCTTAATAATTGTGGGCGATGTACATTTTCCAAATGATAATTCATAAAAAGGAATCATAAGTTAAAAGTGACGATAAGAATTTTGTTAATGAATATAAAAGAGATAAAGATTTAGAAAAAGTATCATTAAGTACTGCCCATGCATTTTAGTTGCTGCCCATGCAACTAAGTAATATTTGTTGATTGAGTTATATTAGTATAGCATTTAATTGAGGTTATACTCCAAGTTGATATCACAGTATCAATAACACAATTTTAACAAAATCATCGTTCATAATCAAGAATACGAATTCTGTTGCAACTTTATAGCATTAACCTACTTAAACAGAGTAATTAACTAACGCGCTTTTATTACCAACCCCCCAACTAAATTGTAACAAACAAAACCAGCAGAATTGTATTTTTGTAATCATACATTACGCCGATTCAAATAAATTTCCAGGCTCGAAAAGTCTTTAGCTGGTGTTTCAATTGTGTTGTTGAGCCCTCTTCGTGGAATCATTTGGAAAATAACAATCCAGCTCATTTCGTCCATATGACAAATGATGAAACAATTCTTTATTCGAAACAGAAAGCTTCCATCTGGGCAAGTCGCTGGTCTGATGCTGGGCAACCAAACGCGTGATTAATTGATGAGAGAGGTTTCGCGCTACCTGCAAACGAAGCGTAATGGTTCCCCAGATAGTTAGGCTTCCGGATTTGCGATGACTTCGTTTTCGTCAGACAGAAAAAAAGTGCAAAACGTTTAGCTTCCTCTGTTCGTAACTAGGGTTTGCTTTCGCTTTTATTTCCCTTTCTTTTTCAAAATCCCAGTGATACAAAGCGTTCGTCTGGGCCTTCAATTTAATTGGTTGTTAGGCATTTTTCCAACGAACTTTCAGTGGTTTATTGATTTCTTAATCAGAAGGAAGGTAGTTTGGGATACTTTCTTATTTAACAATTGTTGGCGTGAACATTGAAAAATTCAGATATATAAAAATAAGAATGGAGAGAGAGAGAGAGAGAGAGAAAAAAAGAAACTTCAACCGAAATTATATCATGCTGGATAACTGAAACTTGATCATGAAGTTATTATAAATAAGAATGTGACGCATACAACTATAAATAAAAATATGGAAAAAAAAAAATCTTACAGAGGCTGGCATTAGGCCGGATAGCTGAAACTTGATCTTGAAATGAGTTGTTTCCCAATTTTTTTAATTTTTATTTAGCACAGCCGAATTGCATTTAAAGCGAAAGAATTTGATGGTGCATATTTGATTGTTACTAATTCTCAATTGGTAACATACTGAATCAAAATTCGATACCATTACTGATTATAAAATACTTATACAGGAACATACTTTGAATTTTAATCAGTAATGATATCGAATTTTGATTTAGAATGTTACCAATTAATAATTCATCAAACATGATAGTATTTTTAATTGTTTAACAAAGTTCGACTTCGTAAATATCAAAGCACGAAAGATAGTTACATAAGAAGTCTAGAATTTTTATTGAATGGTTAACGAAATACTCGATAATAAGATGTAATTAATTTAAATTGTTTACTATGCAGTATTAAAGTTAAGCCAAATTAAGATACCAGATTCAATAATAGAAACTGTGTAATTTATTTAGTGTAAGAAGCACACAAATTCATTAATTCTAACTTCTCTATTTAAATTAAAGAATTAAATTTGAAATCTAATATTTAAACTATTGTTCAAATATTTAAACTGTTTAAATGAATATGTAGTATAAATTGAAAAATACACAATTTTGGAACATCGAATGACATTCAGAGATATTCCGTTACGTATGTTTAATGTCTTTTAAGCGCATGCAGTTCTAATGAAACAATTATAAAACATCAAGTTCTAAATTGAAATAAACGTTGAGCTGGTTTGTATAAAGGAAACTAATACTAAACTAATGCGCTCCTAACAAAGCTACAACAATTTGTAGATTCACTGAATTTCCAGCAGAGATTCGCCGAATTGGGACAATTACCGAGTGTTTTAATTTGCCTGTGGTGTAAGTAAACATTTCATTTGATATTACCAATTCCAAACTGCTTCAGGCCGAAGATGTTTGTTTTTCAACCTAAACAAGCAATTGATCTTTATCTGCCTACTTTTACTGCAGTTATACCTACTCAGGACAAGTATTATTCGAAGCCAGATAAACCTAATAGATACATGAGTTAATTTTCTGTCATTGACAAGAGTGTCGAAATAAAGCAAATATTGTCTTCTCAAAAGTTCAGTACTTAATGTTTGAATGAAAATGAATTGTAGATGGAATGTAACTCCTTGCTTAGAAAATAGTTGTTAAAAGCATACTCGTTGTAGATTCACCAACGAGGGGTGTGTTTTGTTAATAATTCTTCGAATTCCAAACAGCATATTTTAATACAGTTTAGAAGTGTAGGTAAAACGCCCAACGGAGATAAAACTAATACTGTTTTATTTGTTAGATGTGTTCAGCATTATTTGTTCGGAGTGTATCAAAAGGCTAATTATTACTTAGCATTTATTACTTTGGAAATAAGCTTAGCATTTGTATTTAGGAATGTTAATATTTTTTAATCTAAATAAAATTTACGTATTATATGTATTGGGATGAAAACGGTTATGTTAACATACACCTTAATTAATCTTCAATGAATATGACTAAGTAATACCATTTTTCCAACCAAGATACATCTTAAATTTTTGCTCATATATTAGATACTTAAAAGTGTTTAAAAAAATAAAAATTGTGTCGGTGAATTAAAAGAAAAAAAAAAAATTAAAACAGAATTATGGCTTAAAACATTTGTATTAATCATTAGACAAAATAAATATATGCTTAAAAATACAAAAAAAAAAATTAAGAAAAGAATTATTTAATTATTTTAATTATTTTAAATAACATTAGGTTTAAGAAAAGTAATTTGGAACACAATTAAATTTTGATCCCTTTATAATTGATTATCATTTAGATTTAGTTTGATATTTATATTACGTCAGGTAAGAAATGCATTAAGTAAATAATTTAATAATAATATAGACTCCCCACACGAACTTATTGTGCATGGATATAAATATATACAAGGCCACATCAGCGCAAAGCAAAAAAAAAAAAAAAAAAAAATTAACAGATATAAATTTTTACTTAAAAAATATTACGCTTAAATGCACTAAAACTGAAATGCAATAAAAAGTGAAATGCAATAAAACTGAAATACAATAAAAAGTGAAATGCAATAAAAGTGAAATGCAATTTGCAATAAAAAACAAGTGAAATGCAATAAAACTGAAATCATATTTAGATTTCTATCACAGTATTTACATTTTAGAATTTTAATGCAGTATGTGTCTATATCTCATCATTACTGAAACATTTAAAGGAATATTCTATAGTGGACGTGGAAAACATAATTTTTAAAGTTGGGACCCATTTATTATATTGAATGAAATATCCATTTCAAAATACTTTATAACAAATAAGAGTGAAAAGAAGAAGAATGGTTTATTCATTTGAAACTTTTAATCATATCTATTATCAAAAGATTAATGTTTACAAATATTTTTTACAATTTTTACCGCTAATTAATTAATTTTAATTATTTTAAAGAAAATAATAAAACAACGATAGCCCAAACCACCACACGTTTTATCAAAATTCGCCAAAAATTACATATCGTATTTGATCACTACTGTTCTGTCTGGATGAGAAACGTAACAACGAAATTGCACCTCTGTTAATAAACAAGTAATATAAAAAAAATTTTAAAGTCAATTCCTACTTTTTTTCCCACTATATTGCAGAAAGTCCTTTATAAATAATTTTCATTCATTTTTTAATTTTATCTGGCGCCATCTATTGGTAGATACATGCAACTTAAATCTAAAAATATAATTAATTAATTAAATTTAATTAATTAATCAATATTTGAAAAACTGTATTTAACATCAAGTGTCATCCACTACAAGTTCAAAAAAAAAAAAATGTATTTGAACTTGAGTGGATGAATAAAAACATTTATTTTATGAACGATCGAAAATTTGAACAAGATATATATAGGGAAAGTGTGAGCTAATAGAAGGAATTGAATAAAAACAAATAACAATATTAATCACTACAAGCCAAACAACTGTTTTCTTTTTTTAATACATTTCCCCACCCGGCATTGAAAATGACCATTACGGAACTATTCTATCTCAACTATCCAAAAAACCAAACGCTTACGTAGGTAGAAAAAAAAAAAAAGGGATAAAAACGGGAAAGAATAAATTAATCCCTGTGGGATCGCATGTCGTCCAATTTTCCGGTTACTCCGAAACAAAAGCGGTTGTAAGCGTGCGTATCGGCTACCGGGAAAAAAAAAAAAAAGGGGGAAAAAAAAAAAAGAAAAGCTAGACAAGGGAATTTGAGATTCTGGAGCTCAGGGGTGAGGGTCGTTTGTAATGCGAGACGCGACGCGTCAGCTGCCGTCACCTGTATTGAAAGGTTGTTAGTCCCGTATTTCCTCAACCCTCCCCGAACCCAGCTCCTACCGAGCTTTGGTTACATCAACCCAATGTCGCTCTTTTCTCGTTAGGCTCCAAAGATCGCAAAACGTGCCAAAGTTTTAGATTTTCTCGTGATTTTGCTCTCTATAAAGTTACAATGTAACCTCGCTAACTGCGAACGTTTTTACAAGACGAGGAAAAAAAACCCTTATCCCTTTAGAAACTCTTTGCAGCTTGTGGCTGACTGGACGGCGTTTTCATCAAGTTCGGTTTTTCCTTTTTTCCCCCCTGTTTTGGTTTCTTTTTTTTTTTTTTTCCTGTTTCTTGTGTTTTTCTCTCCGCCCGTTTTCTACCCTCTCTCTTTTAATACGTTTGTTGTTCTTTGGTTGAGGCGAATTGCATTAAAGACACCGGCGAAAATTTTTCTTGGGGGCTTTTTCCGTGGCTAGTTTGTCGTTCGAAAAACGGAATCTTTTCTTGTTTTCGTTTCCTTCTCGGTTTTCGTGAATCGTTAATTATTCCGTACTCGAAAGTGCACGTACGAAAGTACTTTTTTTTGTTTATCCTTTCGAAAATCCACTCCACTCTTTCGAAGAGGAACTCTGCGAAACAAGACAGTATGCACGCAGAATAATAAAAGATATTTTGAAAAACGTTTTTTTAAATGTTCTTGAGAATCAAAAATTCTTTTTCAACAATGGCCTTTTAGGAAGCTCACCAGTATATTAACTACTACTCGTTAAAAAATATCACTCAGAAATAAATAACCTTTACAAAAGCGAACCAAAAGTTCCCAGAAGCAAAATGAAAGGTAGTTAAGGTACTTAATTTTGATTGCATTCCTCCTCTAAGGCTACAAATAAACAATCTAGCATGAACTACAACCTTTCATTAACAATTTGAATTTAAACATAAATTTTAATAACACTAATTCAACAATGGATAGCACTTGACTTCTGTAACGATGATTGAGACGATCAATATTATTTAACTTCCCAGTCTAATAACATCAAATTAATTATGAAACTAACCACACCATACTAAGTTAACTATCTATTTAGATGGAATTTGCAGTGAGTGAACAATCTCTATCCGCTGTAACAAATTCAGTTTACATTAATATTTTAACAGATAGTTAAAGTTGTAATTAGATTTAAAACGGTTAATATGAACGCATTTCAGCCAATTTGATCAAATTGGAGTAGTTTTAATTAATGTTCATGTTAAAAATTTACACATATTATACAATGATTTGAATAGGTATTGAATAGTATATTAATTCCTTAAAAGATACATAGAAATAATAAAAAAATATTCTAAGGTTAGAATAATTTTATTTATCAGATAAAATATTAATCAGTTAATGGTTAAACTTCGTCCTCAATTATATTATAACGACGTAAATCTGTGAATATCCAATCTAAAATACTCTATTACTTTATATATAATTGATTATATTTGTTTTTCGGTGTATTGCACTTAAAATTATAATTATGGTAATGTGATTAAAAATGCTATTGTATAAACATTACACTTTTATTTTATTTCCTCTTACCTTAAGCTTCATGGAAGACATACTAATGCTTATATTTATAGCTACCTTTTAGGACTTTTTTCTTCAATGATATATATTAAAATATTTTAAAAACTTTCATTTAACAAAATATATATACTTGCAATATTAAATTTTCCATAGAAATTTAATTACTTTATATTGAAGCATGATATATTGAAAGAAAGTTTTTAAGCTCAGCTAAGCAAGCATTGCAGCAAAAATTACTCTGAATAGAGCAATTATAATTAAATGCAGTGAATTTGTAATACTTAATGGACAATTATATAATTAAATACACAAATTGATTAAAAATTTTTGAATGAAAAGAGGAGAAACCTCAATTACTTGAATTATTAAGACGAAATTCGATAATTAATAATTTTTTCTCTCGAAGTTAATTATAGATATTACTAAGAACAATTCACAAAAATTGTCGATAATTAGCTTCATGTGTATTTTTACTCATGAATGTAACCGAACGCAATAGTTTGGCTGAAAAGTTTAATTTATATGGATGTAAAACACAATGAAATTTTTTCCGATAGTCAAAAGAATTTTTATCTCAACGGTCCGTCACTAACCAGTAAAAAATGAACATACCTGGACTTTATCTTTAACAGATCCGAATAAAAAATTATTTTTAAATTCAAAGAAAGAATTATCGCATTCACGAGTTGGTAATGATAAATCAATGTTTACATAATGGAAAAATGTGAAGGTGGTAGCAGCGACGTTTGTGCAGGAAAAAGCGTTCTAACTTGTGCCTCTTTTAAATCAGGAAACCCACGTCAACTTTCCAAATTTATAGTTTCAGCTGTTTTAACTTTCGAACTGTCACACTTCTCATGATAGATGTGTCTACATAACAGTTTTCTTTTTTGGAGTGTTTTCATCGCTTTCGGGAAGCTATTGGTAACACTGTTGTGTGACGGCAATCCATCCGTTATGTTAGCAGTTACTTTTCCATCGGGATGTCAACATTTTTTACAGCTTCTCTCTTTCAACTAAAATGCAGTTTCAAATGTAATGGAGATAGTGTGATAAGGATCATTTTTATACTTTACGAGTCATGGAAACAAAACTACAAGACAGAACATGAAACGCAATACATCTTCAGATCTGTCTGGAGGACAAAGCACTCGTGTCCATCAGGATTTCAGTTGACTCAAAAGGAAATTAAATCAACTAGATCTGGAACTTTTTTTTTTTCTTCTTCAAATATACTGACTCGCATGTGAGTCAAGCCCTTCATAGTAAAGTCATTGATAAAATACCCGATTTGAAAAGCAGAAAATGTGTTAAGCATGCAAATCACTTTTAATTCTTTTTCAATCAAAATATTTCTTTTATTCCTACCGGAGATATGCAAGTTTTTGAAATAAATAGTTAACGGTTATCTTAACGGCCAAATGGATTTACACCACGTTCAAACATTAAAAAATACATCAATTACTTCAAGTTTACCAAACAAGATTATACAGAATGGTAAAAGTGAATCCAAAATAGGATTTAAGCAGTTTTTATGTTTGCTTAAAAACGAAGCTTACACATCATGAATTTTTTATATACTTTTTTTTTTTTACATTAACAAACAACGTAAAGGTTAGTGTAATTTCTATTTCATTAATAAATTTAAGAGCAAAGGAGTTACAAAATAAAGTGTATAATTATTAAAAATAGTCAATTTTTAGTAAATTTGGACATGGTTTCTAGATAACTATTTTGGCCCTCTACACATTTTTAATTATTACAAAGTGAAAAATAGTTTTACTTAGTTTTCCTTGTTAATATATTTTTAACGCCATATATATATAGTATATATAGTTATTTATAATTTAATGTATATTTTTTACCTGTGTTAATAAATTTAAAATAAGTAAACTTATTTAATAATCATACTTATTAAGCATGTTTTTTTTTCTCTTGTAAAACTAAAATCTTATTTGAGAAACTGTGATTGCTTCGATTGGCAATACTAAATGCTACAGCCCAGAAATGTTCCCATTTTTCAACTACAACATAACAAAAAAAAAAAAACGATTCTTCGCTCTTGCAGATTGAGTTTAACACATGCAGACATAAAGGGAACCTTTTACGTGTAATTTTATTTCCCGGTGAAATGGATCATTATGTATTCAAGTAATGAAGCAAAAAAAAACTTCGAAAAGAGACATGAGATTTTTTTAATTTAGTTTTTATCCCTTGAAAGAAAAAAAGTAGAAAACAGTTCCCACAAAGAATATCTAGTTTTCGAATGCAGATTGTTCTAAAGGGATGATATTGCATTTGTAAGTTTATTTGTTCCGAGTAAAATTTGCTACTGCCATCAGGAAGAAATAAAGATATTAGATAAAATAGGAAAGGGATGAAACGAGGTAAAAAAAAAAAAAAAAAAAAAAGCGAAAGAAAAAAGAGTGAGAACAGAATCTTGTCACATCCGAGATAAACTTTCCGTTTTCGTATTTGTATTTTACAACGTGGTCCGAATAAATACAATCCGTAAAATACTGAACCCCTCTTGCAAACGCAGAAGTAGCTTTTTCTTGCTAACTAATTCATTTGCATCTGCCAACTGCTATGAAATATTCATCCTTAAAGTTTACGGTTTTGTGAAGTTTTCCACGTCTGAATAATTGAAAAGCTTTTTAAAAAACACACCGGGAAAACGGATCCTTTAGGTTCCGCTCGCATTGTTATCCGTCCCTATTGTGTATTGTGCTCTCTCTTGCAAAAGCTGCACCGCCCTCCGATGCCACGTGACGAGCCCCCTTCTCGAATTTAATTATGAATAACTGCAGGATATACATTAATCATATCATTTTCTGTAGCACATCACATCCAAATGTGAGGATTTCGGGAGGAAGGGAAGACGAGGAGGAAAAACTCCCTCCAAGGATCCTTTTACTGAATGAGGCGACTGTGGTGTGTTGCTGACATTGAAGACCTCATGCAATCGTTAGAAGAGGTTTTTATTCCCCTTAATGTAGTGTTCGTTGAACTGCAGTTCAGGGGGAATTTATCTCTCCGAAGACGAGTGCTTTCATAATTAATGGGAATAAATAAGTAAAGTAATTCTTTGTCTGCTTCATAGCATAGAAATTTCTATTTGGGATAACCACATTATGACAAATGCAATGAAGTAGTAATGGTCATAAGAAGAATGGTATTATCTCTTAAAGAAAATATATTATTTATATAAGTATCAAGTTTCTGTTTATTTATATTTGTTTATTTATATGTTTAAGCAGTATCTTTTTTGATACATTATTTCCCACTTACTGGAATCTAGGTCGCCCTTACTTAAGTGGTGCAAACAATAATGGGAAAATTGATAAAGCTATTATTTTATTTTTAAAAGATTTTTTTTCGTTACGTTAAAAATGTTGTTTTTTTTAAATTTCCTTTAAGAAAATTATTTAAAAATACTCTGTAAATTTATGCCAAACATATGGTGTTAAAAAGAGTTGTAACAAAATAAAAATAACGATATTAAGACGAAAATAAGAATATAATTTTTCATCTATTAACCAAAATATATTAGTTATATAAGTTCAGTAAACCTCTAGTTTATTTTGTAACGTCAATACCTTTACTTAATACATTATTTCCTGTTAACTTTAAATAATGAAATAAGCAATAACAAAAGGAAAGTTTAATAAAACTTTTATAATCTTATTACAAGACTTTTTAGATATAAAAAAGTTTTCGCGCTAAATTTTAATTCATTTTTAAATTGCTTAAACCACTTTTAAAATGATTGTTTTAAATATAAATTCAGAATTCCGTAACTTTATGCTGTTCATATTGTAACAATCACGCAGTGCAAAAAATAAATAAAAAATAAAGAAAGGAATTTTACGATCTCCCATTAGTAAGAAACGTTATTTATGTAAGGCTTTTTAGTTTACTCATGTAAACTAACATCTTTATTACATTCGTTCAAATTTGTTGGAAATTAGCTAGTTTTTCCTCAAATGGATTAAGAAATAATAAGTTGAAGAATTATACAAGGCTGTTAGTTATTTATTTAGTGAAGTTAAGTTAATTATTGAAATTTTAAAAACCATGTATAAACATCACCAATAGTTCAAAAACAGTTTGTGTGTTCCCATCCCTTCAACTATTTTTTTCTGAAATAAATGTGAACATTTATTTACCTATTTAATTTTCATTTTCATCGCTAAAAAATCGTGTATAACTTTCTTCGCAAAAAAGTTCGATTCAAGGCGTTCCATTTTACCACGGATTTACTTTAGTGCATTATTTTCTGTTAAGAATGGTTCAACCCACATATGTCACTTTCAATATTTGTACAGATGCATTCCTCCATTAACGATTTTTAAAATAAATAAAACTTAAAGTTATCATGGTATAGAAAGGAGGAAATATTTTTGCTTTTCTTTCTGGAAAAATACAACTTCGAGACATTTTGAGATGATTTTTTATATTGTTAGAATTTATTACTTCGGAAACTATTGTCAAGTTTAATATTTGAAAAATATAAAGATCACATACAAATAAAATAAAACAAGAACTAGTGGATTGACAAAACCAAAAGCTTTTATTTCATTTTAGCGACTGAATATAATAATTTATATTTTAATTTAAACATTGTTTTTCATTCAAAATTATTAATTATTAAATTATTAAAAGTTATTAATTATTTAATTTTTCCCTACGAATATTTTAACATTGTATCTATGTCTTTCTTTTGTACAAGCGAATTAGTTTTTTTATTAATATTTGCTGAGAAAAAAATATATAAGTTGAATAAATTGTTATTTACTTCTACTTAAGTAAATAGTAAACTTAGGAAAAATAAAAAGGAAATTTCATACCTTACGAAATTTTATGTTTTTAAAATATGTTTAAATGCAAAATTACGAAATATATTGAATAAAAAGTTGATAACAAAAATGAGTGCACAGGTGAAGCAGCTTTTATGTGAAATGAATCATTAATTATCTAATTATTAATCATATAGGAAAAATTAACATAAAAATAATTCTTATGATGATAATATTATGATTTCAGTATTATAGAATATTATAATTCTTCAAACGCACATTATAAATAACATTTTGATTTACAAATTTTATTTTATTGGGTTGTTCCATATGAAAAGAATTTTTGATTACACAATTTTTAAAAAGTTACAAACACAAATTGTTTGAGTATATTTTATCAAAATATACTCAATCTACATAAATGCAATTCTGAAATGAATAGTAAAGCATTTTATACCAGTTTGATTTATAGCCAAGAAATTCTGTAAAGACTATTTTGAGCTTCGTGATTGACAAAGCGTTTATTCTTAAAATAAATAAATAAATAAAAAATAATAATAATAAATAAAAAATAAATAAAAAAAAAATGTGTATCATTTCAAAACTGTGTAAAATGTTGGATGATTCTTCCAAACTGATTCCATCAAACCGTCGCCATTGCCTTCTTTGGATGGAAGCTTGGTTTTGGGGCGTGTTTAGATTTTTCATGTGCATTTAGCCAATGTGCTCAATGTTTACGATTACCATACAGTATCCATGATACGGTCCAAAAGGGAACAGTTTTTGCCAAATACCGAACGATGTACAAAACTGCAAGTTTTGCAATTTTGTCTATCTGTTAACTATTACTGTTGTGTTTAATCTATTTGTGAATTTTTTCTGCCTGAAATTGTGATGAAACAAAGATGTCTGGAAACTCTTTCTATACCTCTTCCAAGACCAACAGCAGATTCTCCAGCAGTTATTGAATAAAACTTTTGCTTTCAGAACATCATTACAAAGGATGCTTTCAGGTGTTCCAAGAGGTTCCTTTTAGAATCTCATATCTCATGATTTAAATTTCTCAAATCATCGCCTCACTAAGGTAACATTAGGTGTAGCATTCCATGATTTAATGTTTCGTGTTACTAGGTAGCAGAATGTCCAAGTGTATATTCATACAGAAAACGATCTGCATTTTTGTGGGTTTTCATGATTCTATTTTTTGAAATTTTCTAAACATCTCGACATTTATATGCAAACAAAATATACCAATAGACAAAACACAGAATACTCAGTAAAATGGTATAAAATACTCTTAGTTGACTTAATACTGGCAGATATATATTAGTTCAGATAGTTAGTTAAAACATCACCTATTACGAAAATGTTCATTTCATGTGGTACTATCTAATGCTAAGCATGAAATACAAATAGAGTGATTTATTTTATCATGCTATTATATAGTATATAAATTATTTATGCATATATATATATATATATATATATATAATATATTATATATATATATATATATATATATATATATAAGAAATAAATATGTGATACAAAAATTTGAACTGTTTCTTTTCCTTTTTTTTTGCGCCGCCCGTAGTCAAGTTAAAATGAGTATATGCGGTCCATGGCCTTTGTAGGCAGTGCATCCCTTGTTTAAAGAATTATGAATTATTACAATGTGGACAATGAATGTAAAAAAAGATGATGAAAGAAAAGTTTACAGCTAAATTAAACTTCATAAATTAAAAGTATTTATCAATTTCTAGAAAAATTCATTGTACACATAGTACAAATATTGTTTATAATTTTCATATACATGTTATAAGCAACGCTATGGCTTACAAGGTATATATTAACTTATGCTAAGTTGAAACACGATTCGAGTTAAGCGACGTTCTTTCAACACAGTCAGCTTATGATGGAATTAACAGAATAAAATAAGCTTATGATGGAATTAATTTTGTGTAAAGAAAATCAGCAGAACTATTTACTCAGCCGATTCATTCTGATTATACCAGTTCATTAATTAATTAGTTCATTAACGGGCGGCGCATTGTAATCTGCTCAGCTCTTCAGCCATTAAACTCTGACCCTCCAACTAATCAATCACATTTCAAATGACTATTAACGACGGTGTGAAGCATGGTACTTAATAATACGTTCCGACAGAGTATATGAATGACGGTTTCTTGAAGCTTTAATGGAACTTTGAGGTAGCAGCTCTCCAAAAATTGGGAAGAAGAATCAATATTCATAAATAAGTTGCCTGGTATCAAATGGTGTACTGTGTTACATTTGATTGCGTATTTTATTTTATTTACATTCAAATAAGAAGCATTTACATTCATGTAACTAATAATATAACAAGTAATATAATTTTTTTTTTTTTTTAAAGTCAATTCCTACTTTCTTGTCATTATAACATATTTCAGAAATTCCTTTATAAATAATTTTCATTCATTTTTTAAATTTATCTGGAGCCATCTATTGGTAGATACATGCAACATAAAATCTAAAAAAACCTAAAATTAATTAATTTAATTTAATTATTGAAAATTAATATTTGAAAAAACTGTATTAACATCAAGTGTCATCCACTACAAGTTCAAAAAAATGTATTTTAACTTTAATGGTTGAATAAAAAGTATTTTATTAACGATTGAAAATTTAAACAAGATATATATAGGGAGAGTGTGAGCTAATAGAAGGAATTGAAAAAAAGTGCTTATAATTCAGATGGTAAATCCATTTTTTTCCACGGTATGAATTATTTTGTTAAGCCTGTAAAATATTGCAAAGGATATTATTTATTTTAACAAATTGATCATGAAAATGGTCAGAAATTTTATGGCATCTATTATTTTGATTGGAAAATGTCTTATTATTTTACTAATTATAATTTGATTTGTGAGGATTTTGTAGGATATTTTTTTCTGTTAGGTTAAAATTAATAGTATTTTTTAAATCTTGCTGAGTTTTTTTTTTTTTTTATTATTTAACTCAATTGACAAGAAAATTGCAGTTTTCTTTTTTAGTTTATCGAAATCTTTAACTTAATTAAAAAAAATAAAATAAAAGCTAAATAATAATAAATATAAACTTAATAAAAATTAAATAACTAAATAATATATTATTTTCATATGAATTAAGCTATTTATTGATAGAAAATATGACTTAATTATAATTCAGAAAAATTTACTTTTCAAAAAGTTTTTATTGGTCTCACCAGCAAGTCATAATATAAATGCTACTGTCAGAACCTTTATGTGAAACTAATAATAAATTTAGTTCAATTCAAGCATAAAAATTGATTTTTGAGATTAATTCCAAACGATAATCAATATTTAGTCAGATGAATTGCTTTATATTTACATAAATTGATGTAGCTGGGAGAAGATGAAAATTTCTTTCATAATTAATAAATGATACAGATTTTGATAAACTATAAAAATACTATTAATAAACCGCAGAACTTCAATCGCAATATTTTTATTATTTATTTTATCTATTTTTTCCGTTAATGTCTTATAATTTCAATTTAGCTATTATGAATATGATTCTTAAAAACAATGTTTGATTCTCCTGATCGTTAAAAGTAATAATTCACAATAGCTTAAAATATGATTCATAATACGTTTATCATCTTTAAAAACAAACCTCTATTGAAACCATGAATATACATAGTTGTGGAGGAGAAGGAATTTCAGAGCAGAAGAGGTTGGTAAGAGATACATAGTTAATTATACGATACAGCGATATTGCGAACTGTCGAACACATTTGAAATTTAAATACCGATGTTAACAACGCTTGACTTGAGACCAGTCAAGTAAGAAATCTTTCAAATCCGAGGTTAATTAAGTGGGATGTTCTACGATTCTGTTCTCTCTTGCTTCTTGGAGCACCAACAACTATCTGATGTTGTTGCGAAACATTTAACCGTGAGCTCTAAGAGATGGTAAACTTGACTTTCCGCATCATTTAGAAATCGATGTCGCTCTAAATTAAACTGTCATGTCAATTGTGAATGTAAACAACCGACCCAAAGGCGGTTCCTAAACTAATTGGCTGACATAGGCTAGGTCTTATTGAACGCAGAACACTACAAAGGAATAATAACGACTGTGTGTACATAAGCGTACATTTCAGTTAGTTTAGCAGAGAACGTTTCTTTCTCGCATTCACACGAACACGAGCACATGCACGCTAATCATGCGCAGAGAGTTGGCTCTCACTTTCATTTAAGGGTCGCTTATTCCAAATAAAAGCCCTTCTGAGTCATAACCGGAGACAATTATAGAGATGATTCTCATGTTCAATTAACCTCGTTAACCTCCCGAGGCAGAGTCCCGCTACGGAATAATTATTGCATTTAGATTAATTCCTTTTGTAAACCGCTTCAATCAATAAGAAGGAGTACGAAATTTCACAACATTTATTAATCAAAGAAAAATAACATTTATAAATTAATAGAAAATAAGGAATTAAATACAGAATATAAAAATATATATTTTTACCACTCCGCACTGTTGTATGCATGAATTATAGTAGTAATTTTTTCACTAATTACGTTTTAATTTATGTTTTTGAGACTCTAAAACCCTGAATTTTACTTTGTTTAAAACAGATCTATGGAGTTAACGAATGAATAAAATTTTTTGATTTTTTTTGTTTAAGAAATTAAAAAATATTGTTGTGAATAATGATAGCTATTTGTTATGAGAAGTACGTGAACAAATCAGTAAGGGTATTGATTTCAAAATAAATTCTTCGGTTCATTATTTTTGCAGTTCATTTTTATAAAAATTCTGTAAATAATAATAAAAAAGATAATACATATATTTAAATGTTATAATTTATATATTGCTATTATGTGATCAACTAGTAATCGTAATAGTTCAAATGCAACAATCTTTTGCGGTTAGAGTACAGTCAGTCATCAGAAATTCGTATTAGTATCCATTAGTTTAATATTTATGATCATTACGAAACCGAAATTCAATGATATCACAATGAAAATAGTTTTCATTTGGGTATTAAACGATAAATATTTGGGTGAAATTACACAGTGTGTTTAATGAGTTAGAGAACAAGAATAGAGTAAACTAAAAATAACTTAGATCCATTGTTGGCGTCGTGCCATTTTAATAGACTGTCACGAAATGTTTTTTTCTGCAAAATAAATTTCAGTTCGAATTTTTAAGCTCATATATGATCATAGATGGGGAAAAAAACAACAACAATACACACACAAAACACACACACACACACACAAAAATTGTGCAGAATGTGATAAGCAATTTACGAAAACTGCATTAAATTTTAATAACAGAATTTTGATTTGCAATGCAAAAAAATAGAGTGAATAATCCTTCATATTTTATTCTTCCGTCCTTGTTTAATAAGTCTTTGAATTTTCTATTTTCAAGATAAAATTTTAACTTTATTGTTATAAATATTTAAACAAAGTCAATTACAACAAAAGCTCTTTCAGAATAACACAGAAAGATAAAAATCAGAAAAGCAAATAAGTACAATAATAACAAATTTTATTGAGCAAAAAGATTTTATTATTACGACAAAGACGTGAACAAACGATTAAAAAAAATGGAATTATGACTATACTTAGTGAAATGATAAAGATAATTTTTATTGAAAAGTTTTATAATACTCCGTAATTTAAGAATTTAACTATAGGCTTGTATTGTATTGGCGATGGTATGATATAATACGCTTTAGTGAATAAGAATTGTTGTAGGAATGCAGATCACATCAAATTAGACATGGCGCAAGCTATAGCATCTTTATTTTTCCTTGATGGCTTCAATTTGGAATTTTTTATTAATAACTTAATTATTTCTGTACATTATAC
This sequence comes from Caerostris extrusa, assembly GCA_021605095.1. Lineage (NCBI taxonomy): Eukaryota > Metazoa > Arthropoda > Arachnida > Araneae > Araneidae > Caerostris > Caerostris extrusa. Next base: position 39,244 of record BPLR01012672.1, read on the forward strand.
AACGAATAAACATATAAAAAATTCTAGCGGTATCATTTTTTTTATCGATGAAGATTTTTGTCGTTCGTGTAACAACATAATTTCTTAATGAATTCTAGATGACAAAATTTTTTATTCTTTATATTAATAGCTTCATGTAAAATTTGTTTAAAATAGTTTTTTAACCATAGAAATAGGATCCATCTTCACAAGAATTTATTTTTCTAAATAATTTTTAAATTCATTATTCAAATTGAAAATTTTTTTAAAAAAGAGAACCCTTAATTGGTCGGTAATTAATTTTACATTTTGATAAATTAATGGCTTTTATTTAAATAGTTTTTTCAACCCTAAAAAATAAAAGTCAGAAAATGATGGGAATTATTTTTACTTATCGATTATACAGTTAATATTAAAATTCATAAAATTTTTTAAAACCGTAACCACTGTTTACTATTTACTACTACTATTAAATATCATTGCTTATCTGTCCATTAAAATGTGATAAATTTACAGACTCTTCAGCAGTTGCTTCGCACTTAAAAGACTAGTTACGTGGGTATTTTATGCTTTTACTAAATTATGACGTTCCTCTCAAAGCAACTAATCATGCGCATGCGTTTTAGATTTTCTGCCCTATAAGTGTAGAACATGTAATGGATAACATAAAAGCAGCGAATAATATAAAGTCAAATCTCATCATCGTAGCTGCAAAATGAGATGAGCAATTTCTTTTATGAATAGGAGCTCAATTTCATGTACAGGCAAGTAAGAGGAAACATACTCTTTTTAATAAAGATTCACACAAACTATAACACCAAAATTTGACAATAACATAATATACTCCAGACATAATAAAAATATCACAAAGGAATCAAAAACAAATCCTAAGAGAGACAGACCAATACAATTGACTATTTTCGGATTGAAAATGAGGTCTCATCTACAAATCAATCAAAAGTTGGCGTACATCTCTCTCTGTCAAAATAAACTTGTCTAGATTTCAATTGTGTTGTAACAAAAACGCCCTGTGAGTTCTTTATAAAAACAGGTTGACAGGTAAACATCCCATCCATTCCAAGCAACGCATTCCAACTAAATCATTTCAGTTTTGGCAGAGGCGTAAAAATACAGAAATGCCGCGGTGCAATTCTGCATAGCTGTTTCTACTTAGCACATGGCTTCAACGAATGTGTTCGCTAACGAATGGCATTGATGGACGTTTCACCGGGTGCTGCATTCGTCTAATTGTATCCAATTAGTAGGCTGAATTTGGCAACCAACCAAAACTTCATCTGTCTCCAATTACGTCTTGAACCAGGAGAACCGATGACAGTAAATTGAAGCCAAATGGCTGGAGGGAGTACGGTGGGGTCAGTTTACACAGAGGGGAATGCGAGATGATAGGAATATGCAAGCACAGTTGATAGCTTGGGAAAAGAGCCGTAGACAAATGAGCTTTAAGTAAGGTTGGGCTCTCTCGACTCCATCGTTGTGTGGGGCTGCCCTAATAGCCTTAGACAAGAACAATTTTTCTGGGAAGGTAATAAATAAAGGATTAGCCTTAATAATAATAGGATAATGTACTTGAGAATCTATTTCAGTAAGTAGAAATAAAAATTCAAGAGAGAATTTGATTCTTAAGGTACTATACTTAACTTTATAAATGAGGCATAGGAGCGGGCTGGTGAATATCACTTTAGGTTTACAAATTAAGATACGACGAGCAATACCAAATCGCAGGTTCCAATGTCTATCACGGGATGGGAATAATAAATCTATAGACTAGAAAGTTTTTTTCCGTTTGGCTCGAGGTGGTGGGAAGGCAGGCGTGACACCAGACTATGTCCCAGAGGATGTGCTGAAATGTAGATGTAGACGGCCAATCCTTGTTTTATTTTATTATTCAGCTGATAGTGTTGAATTTAAGGAAACTGATTAATCACCTAGCATAGTATCTAGTTTTTACGACTGGCACAAAAAACAAAGATAAAATGATTTGAATATTTTAAACAAAGCAATAAAATTTTAAATGCATTTACTGAATAATTTTTTCGGATAAATTGTTTCAAAGTGCAACATTTAAAATGTGACTACCTTGTAAGTCTTTAAATCTTTTAAATGTCTTTAAGTGATATTATATGTATATTTATAAACTTTTGAGTCTTGATAAAGCTAAGTACATAATATTTTGACATATTTAGATTTCAAATTGCGTAAGTTAGGATTGGCTCTCAATTGACTCTCTGGTCTTCTTACTTGGGTATTTCTCCAGTTGGGTATTTTTCCTCTTTCTTCTAATATTTTGTCTGTGCAGCGGTTTTAAGCGAGTTGATAGCTTAGGATTATTTTTCCTTTAAATTAATTAAAAACTTTGTCCATGCAGTTATTTTGTGTAAGGCTTTAGAGCATTTAGGGATGGATGCTTATTATCTCTTATAATTTTAATGTTGAGTTTCATTGCTGATTTGGTTGTGGTCTGGTGTAGCAGCTGATAATGTACGGATGGATGCGACTATGTTCTTTTTTTTTTTTTTCTCTTGCAATTACGAAAAAAATTTCTGTTTTCTTTCGACCTTGCATCGTTGAGACCACTGAGGTTTCAGGAATTATACTTTCCTTCTTAGGGCTAATCTTTCCCTTATGTTTTGATAGTAAGCTAAACTCTACCCACCATCCGAAATTTCTTCCACTTTAATATTTAACCACTCTACTCACATTGAAAGATTTCCTTCAAGCATTGACTTCATAGACAGTTATCATTAGCAATTGACATCATTTGCTGTTTAGAATGCATATATTTAAGGATATATCTATTGCTTCTCGTTTTAATCATTTATACTTAACATAGCATCGTTTCAATAGCATAAATTTAATCTTTTCAGTTCGTTTGGTTTCAATTAATTTTATATTCGAATCTTTTTCCATGATTCGTGTAACTTTTAAGACTTATTCTAACCGAGCCAGTTATTAGCATCCATGGCGTTGGGTCAAAAATCCGGACATTTTTAGATAATTTCATCGGGTTGGCATCTTGACTTATTTTTAATCCCTGGGACTTCTCTGATCTGATAATTTTAGGTCCTCGGTATTTTTTTATATTTAGGTTTCACTTGAAGGCTTGTCCCTCCGGTACGTTTTAATTCGAGCCTTTTTGTAAGTATTTTAATACTTACAAAAATGCTCATTTACTTATATATTTATATATTATATTACTTATATACTTATATAAAACACTTACAAATATTTATGTATGTATATACATACATAAATATATATGTTATTTAAATAATATATATATAAGTATTTATATATTATTTAAAGACAATTCTTTCCTTTAAAATACACAAGAGCCATTTTTTGACAGTTATAAACTTGAAACATAGAAAGTAATTAAATTAGTGTTTCCTATTGATGACAATACTGAAAAGCTAACTTTAGTTAACTAAAAATATTTAATTTTCTAGAAAGTCGTAATTCTCAGGTGTCATTTATATTTACCCTGGTCTACAACTTTTCGAACTCATTCTTCAATGTTAACAAGGTTAAAAAGAGCGTAAATACGCGAAGGACTCATGGTATGCAATGAAATGTCTTCTTTAATTACCACTAACTGGCAGTGACGCTGCCTCTTTTCTTTCTTACTGTTGTTGTAATAGACTATAGATTCGAGCAAGAATCCAGTCTGCAATGTTGTTAAGCAACGAAGAGGTATAAAATGCCTCTAATCTGCTCAGGGAATGTATGAAACTAAATAATATAAACAAGTATAAAAAAAATGTTAAGTTAGGAAAATTAAAATCGCAGTAATGAAATTTAAATGATTTTATGTTTAAAAATGATTTATATTTTTGTTAACTCGTAATGATGAGTGCTTAAAGTAGTGGTCCATAGGAAAAAAATTTGATTCCCGATGGTGGCGTACGCTAGAGTTACTGTTTTGACATAGTAGTTACTGTTGCTGATTTTTTAAGTGTTAAAACAGTAACTCCAATGTGAAACAATAACTAAATGGAGATTGTCAAAGTGTGTCTTGCCTCAACAGCTGGAATTTCTAGTTGGTGTTTTAGAGATTTTCTCCAATATAGCATGCAGTTACTACTACCTTACTGCAGTGCTCCTGAAGGTATTACCACTGCTTCTATACTAAGAAGTGACATTGATCATCAGTAATATATTACCCAGCACAAAGTGGCCTACTACAAATTCAGTGGATTTATTAGCCAGGGCAAGGAAGCATAAATGATCTGCATTGGAGCTATATATATATTACATAAAAGATTCAATTTTAGATAGTTTATTTTATTGAATAAAATATAATGTTTTTGCCTTTATTCATATATTTATGGCTTTATATTATACAAAATTACAACCTTCATTGGATCCGCAAATCGGGCCCAACCAAGTAAATAAGGTAAAGAAGCAAGCCTGAAAATTAATTTTATTCCAAAGAATGAGAGCTTTGAAGAGAACACTGACTTAAGACACACATGACAGCACCAGACTGAGCAACTGTTTTGCTCGAAATATGTTTAGATTTAATTTGCAGTCCATAAAGCATTGCTTGCTTATATAATCTCACAAGACTAGACAAAGTACACTCAAGCGGTGGAAGCAAAATATATTAATTACAAAGAGGTGCTCATTTAATTGAAAATTTCGCACATCATTATAAAGAGAAAGATAATAAAAAGGCGGGCGATGTTAAAGAAGTCAATAAAGCTTCAGACCGCAGCGAAGCCTTCAATTCACTATTTTATTGTTAATAAGCATATTTTAATTAAATTTCCCGACCTTTAGATTATTGCCAGCCTTCTTCGACCTCATAGGTAAAGAGGTCAGGGAGAATGCCGTTCTAATGAAATGCAAATTTTGTTGGACTTTTCCTTCGCTGAGAAGTTGGTGGAAAAGACGGAATTCCCGCATTGCAATAATTAACATTGTTGGAAGCAGAGGAAAGTCCCATTAGGAAAAAGTTTTCCTTCCCACCCAACGAGGGAAAATTGTTCCCGACAACAAAATGAGGTGGTTCTAAGTAACTTTTATCACTAACTTTCTTGCGTTATGCAATTTGAAGTTTTAAAAACATAACAGTGCTAACGACCAACACAAAACACTCTCTCATAATTAGTTTAGCCAAGCAAAAGGAAAAAGGGTTGGCATGGAAAAATTTGTGCGATAAAAATCTAATCTAATCAGTAATAAACCAAGCACATGTCTTGCAACGGAGTTACTAGCATTAAACGTAAATTCTTTGAAAAACCTACATGCAACTAGATGCGGAAGATAAGAAGACAAATGATCATGTATAGAAATTTATAAGAAAAATAATTTCTGTGCTTTTGTAATACATGACATTTTATTGTTATTATTTAGAGTGTGTAAGTACCTGTTTTGTAAATCTGTATATAAGATGTTATTAATATAGAATTATCTATAACATTTAATAACTTTCTTCCAATGAAATATCACATTTTAATTTTTTGATATATATTTTTTACTAAAATGGGAATTCAACTATGAATTATTAAATAATATAATAATCGAACATAAAAAATAATTGTTTTATTTACGATGGTCTAGAGCAGGGGTGGCCAACCCGCGGCTTGAATATTTTTCCGGCCTATGAGATTTATTACAAAATATATTTATTTTATAATTGCCAAAGTAGTGAAAACCAATGTATTAAAAATATATATTATTTGTGCTTCCATATAATAGAAAATTAACTGTCGGAATCATGAGAAAAAATTAACTTTGATTTTAAAATAATATTCTTGCGAATATATGATAGATATTGCCTGTTTTATTTATGAGTTTACAGTTATGAGTTTGAAGAAAAATTAAATTATAGTCTGCGAAATCATAATGCGCGCATCTTGGAACATCTAATATAACAGGTTCTATGTTTCACTTTACCTGATCGACCTGAATGACGCAGTGACCATCCCTAGATAAGCACAGTTGATTGTTGATAGCAGAGCAAACCAGACTCTTAGTTGAAGTTGTTAGTGCTTTTGGTTCAACTTACACCAGCGAATCGTTTCTTCTAAAATGAAATTGACCAAACACAAAACACGCTCAAACATTACGGACGCTAATATTGCACTAGTCAAATAAATATTTTTTTAATAATTTCATTTTTTTAAAAATTTTGTTTATATTTATATATTTCTTATATTTCATTTTTAGTGTTATATATTTCTTTAAAATGTGCGTTAGTATCCTTACTAGTATATTAGCTATGTTTACATGTAAGAATAATAGTAAACACAAAAAAATAACTCATTCTGTTTTAATTTTTCACTCCAAAAAATGTCTATAGTGGGTTTAAATCTAATATGGGGATATATAATTTTATATTCGGTCCGCGGAGTTTTGATGCATTTCCAAATTGGCCCGGCAAGATCATTTGGATTGGCCACCCCTGGTCTAGAGCAATACTAAAACAAAAGGAGGCAAAATGTTAAGAGTAGAAAAATTATTTAATTTCATTAAACAGTCATGTTATAGAATTACTTTATTTTTCTATTGAGCCCCTCTCGTTTAAAAACTATATAAAGAAAGGAATTTGTTTTGACAGTGTTAGTTGCTAAGTCACCTTCAGATTAAAATATGCAAATATACAAGAATAAAGAACTAGTTACTCGCAAGCGTTTTTATGAGGGAACAACATGCATATGTACTTTCATCTTACACTTCAGATCTGTTTTACTTGCATGACAATCATCTGCTCTTGTAATACATTAACTGCCATAAAACTCAGGGAACCACGAAGTGTTTATCCGTATTTATAATGTTGATATGAGTAAGGAATTACAAAATGAAAGTAAGTACTTTTATAAATAAGTTCATTTTTTAAACTTTTTGTACCTGGAAATATTTAATTAGGATACTAATTGGAAACAAACTTTTCAATTTGCAAATATTCAGTAACCTAATCACATATGAGATCTAGTTTATTAACAAAAAAAAAAAAAAAATGAGGTTTATTCCTACCAGTAAATAATATAAAAATATAGCCCTTTATAAAAGAAAAATGTTTTGAAATTAAAAGAAAATACTATCGTAACAAGTTATCTATTATAAAAGCGAGGTAACGTTATTATCCTTCAAGGTCAGAACTGTCAGAATCACTACAGATAAAAATATTATCGAGGCTTAATTAACAGAATAACGAAAACATTGCACAAGAATACTCATTTTAAGGTAATCTTTTCAGGTAGGTTTGCAAAAACAACCACTTAGAAAATGTAATTTTTAAGTAAGTAAGAAACAGTTATGATGGATACCAAAGTTATTAACATAAAAGTGTAACCAAAATAATTTACAAAAGAAAAATGTTTCAAATAAAGAGGAAATGTCATCGTAACAAGTTATCTATTGTGACTGCGATGCAACGCTATTATCCTTCGAAATGTGCCGAGCACACTACAGATGAAAACATTATTAATGTTTAATTCTGTAGGAAAGCCAGAGCTTCATTTCTTTTATGGATTGCAGTCTCGGTGACACTTCTTAGAAATCTGATATGCCGAAATCTCCTGATAACAATGCGGTCGGAAAATGAGAGAGCTCTTCAGCGGCTTCTGTTTTAATAAATCCTGATTAGTTATTTTGCATACGATAATTGAAATTAGGGTGGCTTTCTTCAGCAAAAGAATTTGAGCTCATTTGGAAGGCTCGAAAGGGATAAAGGAATTTTAAACTTTATACTTTTTCTCTAATGAGAAAATCAGAATAGAATAGAAAGGAGGAGAGAAGATCTCGTTTCGAAATTGTAAAGAATTAATGATTGCAGAGTTCGTTTTGACGGCAGGGAGCTAGCAGTAATTATATTTTTATAGCAAATTTGCCTTTCACCTTTGTGTGCTTTAATAATTGTATTGTTCTTCTTTAAAGGTGCAAAAATAGAATCTCGCGTGTTGTACGTTTTGTTGTTTGGGACTAAGATGAGGCAAATAAGCAGACTTCAAATAATGGACCATTAAAATTTTTCAGTTAGAAGAGAATTATCACTAAGTATTATTATTGAAATAAAACAGCAGAATGCGAATTTTTAAAAGATACTTCCTTTTCATGATATTTTTAAATTTATACAAGCTTACCTTCATATAAGTAGTAGTTGGATTAGAAAACTGACACTTTTATACCAGATAGGTAAAAGATAAGAGCTTTGATAAATGGATGACTATAATCACCAAATTTATCAAAAGTACTTCGCAATGCTTTTAGATTTCTTTACACACATTAATAACCTCATTGAATGAAAAGTATATGCTTTTTAAAAATACATAAACTTCATAGACAAATGATTTTTATTTTTATTAAAAAAAAAAAAATGGATTTCAATTATCCGATTTTGGAGTAAAAGTGATTAATTTAACTTTAAAAATTATTAATATAGTTTGGATTTGAATTGAATTTTGATAAACAACAAAAATCTGAATTCAAAGCATTAAAATTGTGATAAGATCCACAAATACCATTTTACTGCATTAAATTATGAGTAACTTCTGTGTGACATAAAAATTATCGATAAGCAATTAGTCTCTTATATATTTAATGTATCCTATCTTTTTTACTCTTTTCAAAAACTTACTAAACATTTTAATGGAATTGAGATGCTAAATATTAGTATTTTTCAATTCCTTCTATTAACTCGCTCTCTCCCTATATATATCTTGTTAAATTGTTCAAATTTTCAATCGTTAATAAATATTTTTTTTTTCATCCACTCAAGTTCAAATACATTTTTTAAATTTGTAGTGGATGACACTTGATGTTAATAACAGTTTTTTTCAAATACTAATTCAGTAATTAAATTAAATTATTTAATTTTAGTTTTTTTAGATTTAAGTTGCATATATCTACCAATAGATGGCGCCAGATAAACTTTAAAAAATGAACGAAATTTATTTATAAAGGACTTTCTGCAATAGAGTGAAAAAAAGTAGGAATTGACTTAAAATTTTTTTTTTATATTACTTGTTTATTATTTAAATACCAAAATAAAAATTCTTTTGATATTATATATGATTTAAATATTTTAACGCATAAAACTTTTAAATTTTTAAAAATTAAGGAAAAATACAATGAAACAACCAAACCACCCCAAATATCCATTCATTTAAGAATCGATGCAATGTATATAACGAAAGTTATTATACGTTATATTGATTTCAGAATACACATTTCAGAAGATCTTTAGCTTTCAAATACAGCTTTTAAAGCAATGACTTTTATTTCTAAATCTTCTTCTCAATGTGTGTCGAGTGACAGAATTGAAGTTTGGAACTTGAACATGCACGAAGAAAACAAAGATAAATTCAACGCAACGCAGAGTGACATATGATACAGATTACAATCCAAAACACAAAGATATTCGTTTGATAAAGGGGTCAGAAAAGACTCTCGGTTCTGGAATAGGAACATAAACACTAAAATAGGAGATCTTTATCCAATTGTAGCAATTGAGAAAGATTCTGAAACAACCACATTGTCCTCAACTTTCAAGAAAGATATATAAAAAAGAAGATGGCCGAAATAAAGGAGAAAAAAGTTAGTTTAGAGAAGAGTCTGGATATTTTTACCTTTGTTTAAGATTGTTCTTTTCTTTGTTCTGGATTTTCTTAGTTTGAAGAAACGTAACGTAAATAAAGCCTCTGGATAAAAAAAAGGATCAACTAGCAAAATTCGTTTCTAAGTTCATGCCTTTTATTTATCGCTTCAATGTTAAATTAATAAATTGTTTTTAATTATACTGTAAACAGTTTGAATTAAATACGAAACTAATAAGTGATAAAGAGGAAATATGTATAAAAAAAGGACATAAATGAAATAAAAGGGGAGAAATAAGTTTAGGAAAAAATCTAGATATCCTTAATTTTACGTTAAGATGCTTTTTGTTTTGTTCTAGATACTAAGTTTAAAGAAAAGTAAGGTAAACAAAGGTATTCTAGACACAAAAGGAACAATAAATGACGATTTGTTTGTTAGGATACTTCATTTTTATATGCGAGTTCTGGAATGAAATTAATTAAAATGTTTTGAAATATGCTATGGGAAGAATTGGTTAAAAAATTCAAAATTGGAGTTAAAATTTTTTAAGGATGAAATATTAAAAATCATGCATTAATTTATGAAGAGTACTCCATAAAATTTTGCTACAAAATTGACATTTGAGTTATATGAAACTAAATAACATCAGTATAAGATTTAATGATCAGCCAAACTCAATAATTGGATGCAGAATATCAAGTTAGAACTTAAATAAATTGAATAAAACCTTTAAAATTTGTAGTTAAGGAATTTTGATGCATGACAGTAATATTTTATTACGTTTAGTGTAAAGTTTCAAAAGATAATTATCTTCATTTCAATACATTTCAGGGAAAGGATAAATATAAAAATATAATAAATACTTGATATTAATTTATTTCCTATTAATATTTATTAATGTTGAAGGAATAATCTTTAATTGATTTAAATGTATATCCATAAATATGATATAAAGATATATATTTTAAAATATAAATAAATTTAGAAAAACAGAACTGAAAATGATATACGAAATTAAAGTAAATAAAAAGGAAGATTGTTTGAAGAGTAACATGGAAAGTAAAAATATCTCCTTCCTCTCCAAGAAAAAACTTAATGCATTCGTGAAAGAAAATGTATACTCAAGGAATTTTGATGCCTTCATCTGTACAAAATTACAACACATCCTATTTTGGGAACTAAGATCGACTTCTAACTCCTGGTTTCTTTTTTTCTCCTCCCAGTTCTAAAACAAATATATTCCCTTACAGTTTTTATTGTACAAAACCCGCTGTACAAACTCCCGTTAGCGTCCTCATACAGGGGTTTAATTGCGTCTGTAAAGTTAAATCAGATATTTTTGTTTCCTTGAAATTGCTGTTTTTTCCCTTTCTGCAATTGCTTCTAATCTGAGCTCTGCATTGCTTTTCTTTCTTGTTTTTTACTTCCCTTACAAGGATTAAGTAGGCTGAACCAAGTTCAATTTTATTTGAAAGCTCTTTTAAAAAATGGGCAAGACTTCAGTAAAGTCTTAAGATACTTAAGAACTGACATTTTTATGCTATATTAAAAGAATAGTCTGTTTTCGATCCAAAAAAGTCTTATGAGTACCTAATGCTGTCAGCACTGTGATCCATTCAGGAAAATTTAGAAGTAAGAAGCCTCAAACCAGGCTTTCTGCAGATGGCTCAATTGCTTCCAATGTACATTTGGCTTTTATGGGATTCAAGTGTTTTTAAATACTTAATTTTATTTTCCTTTCAATTAAATTTAACAGCTTTTATCAGAATACAGACAGAAAGAAATAGAAAAAAGCCTACACTTGTATTTTCTGATATTAAACTACTACATAAATAATTAAAAATAACAACTCTATCAAACATGTCTCAATTTATTGAGAAAAAAATCCTATAAAAGAAACTTATTTTTAAACTGGTTGTAAAATTACTTAGTGCATTAAAGATTATTTTATTTCGTACATTTCTTCTGAAAACAATCTTGTGAAAGTTGTGAATAAATATTTTTGTAATTCGTGGAGAAATTATTAATTTTATTGTTTTCATGATTAAAAAATTGGGACGGACGGAGGTAAGCTTAAAGTCATAACGATAATATTTTTTTAATCAGACTTGATTACTATCTAAATTTCTTTTCTTTAGCAGGTTGAAATAATGTTCTCTTATAAAAATTTAATATTAGCTCGTCAAATAGATAAGCGAAAATTGGTAAAAATAAGCAAAAATTTAAACATAGTTGTGCGTTGCCAAACATTTATTTGGTTATGGTACAGACAGGGATCTTTTTCAGTCGAGATGTATTATAATATACTTTAAGGAAATATAGAATTTTCCTATCACAAACAATATAAACATTAAAAAAGTAAATCGCTAATCAAAACATTAAAAGTAAAATTAAGTAACATTACTGAACAATGAAGCAAAAATTCAAGAATTTATTAAAAAAATATGACAGATGAAAAGAAAAAAATGCAACATATATGGATATACAGGCCAAAAGAATTATGTTCAAGTTTGGCCTCATAAGGACATTGCCTTTTGCAACTTGTAAAGATGTTTACCATATTGTCTAAGACTTAAGAAAACAAAAAAGAAAAAAAAAAAATACTTAAATGAGATTTTTATGCAGTTTTACTAATTCAACACAATGCTATCTTAACAAAGGTGTGATGCCAGTCCATGACTCAGGAAGGCATTATTCATGTACTACACCGCTACAATGCTTTAAAAAGCAAGTAATGCGCATCCAACAGTCTTAATTAAAAAAACACCCATTCTAGATTTTTCCCCAACAATGATAATCTCATCTTTCTTTAAAATGATATTCAAATACTTTTTTAATATTAGTTTTGTAAATTACTTCCATCTTCCTATTTCCACCAAAGACATTGAAAAGAGCGCGAAAGAAATAAATTGGCAATATGAAATTCCTAAATTAGTAATCTGGCGGCGAAATTCTGTAACTTGCAGTTAAATCAAACAATGAGAATCTTATCCACTGGAAAGCAAACCAAAAAAAAAAAACTTCAACTAAGAAGCTATAAAATAATCCCTCGCAACAAACTAGACTTGAAATTCTAATCCCTCAAACAGGAAAAAAAATAAACGAAAAGCCGATTCAAAAGAAAGCACAATATTAACGGTCAATGCTTCTTTCCATTTGCAAGCTAAAACCCAAGAAGCTCTAATTTTCACAAACCAGTCATTACTTTTTCAGATTCATCAAAAGTGACGAACTAATCAACCTCCCGTAATTGATTTCGAAATGGAGAAAAAAGAAAAAAGCAGAAAGTAATGGAAATAGCTCTCTTTGGAAATGAAAAAGAACTGTTTATCGGTAGAAACAAAAGAGCGAAGTAATCTACCCTTTAACATTGATTAAGGGCATTTGTTAAAGTATTAGCAATTTATAAGAAAGTAAAATGGAAAGTTGTGATCAACTGCCACTAGAACTTGAGAGCAATACTGTAG